>JAOWAN010072994.1:0-11161 GCA_028566635.1 Lobelia cardinalis
TCGTGGCGTGCTGGATAGAATGAAAGGCATGGCGTGGCCGTTTGTGAGGAAACGTGCACGCCAGCTGACCGGCATGGCCATGATAAGGTGTATGTGCATGCCGGCATGTCACGGGTCACGGTTGGCCGCTGGGTACCCCGTGACAGTAGGGTCGTAGAACCTGCTCTGGTCAATGAGGTGCTGAATATCCCATTAGGCAGAGGGGGTTCGTCGAGGGAATGATACTGGTTTCTGGATAGAAAAGGGTCATACAGTGTGAAATCAGCGTACCATCTCCTTTGTTCGACTACATCTCATGGGGTGGGTACATCTAGAATGTGGAGCATATTATGGTAGTGGCGAGTTCCTCCCAAGGTGAAGTCTTTCGTTTGGCGGGCTTGCAAAGGCTTATTACCCACTAAGGACCTGCTGCATAGTAGAGGGATCCTAGTTCAAGAAGTTTGCCCGACGTGTGAGATGGGAGCAGAATTTACGTTTCATAGCTTGGTAGAATGTCCCTTTGCTGCTAGGTGTTTGTCTCGAGTTGGGGTGAACACGGTTGGAGGGTCAAATCTGTTGGAGTGGCTAGACAGTGCGATCCATGCAGGTGCTAATCCCAGTGCTGAAACTATCGTTATGCTACTATGGAGCTTATGGCTCAACCGAAACCAAGTTATTTGGGAGCAAAAGAGATCATCGGATGCGGAGGTTATTAACCGTGGAGTAGAGCTGCCGGAAAGGTGGAGAGTGGCCAATCCAACCGAAGTTGGTGGGCTGCCGAAGGTGGAAAATTCCAACGCCGAGGTGTGGAAGAAATCGGGCAGGGGGCGAATTAAGTGTAATGTGGACGGAGCTGTTTTCGCAGTGGAAAGGAAGATTGGCGTAGGAGCTGTCGTGCGGGATGATGAAGGGGTTGTGCAGGCTGCTTTTTGCAAAGTTCAAGCGGGAGAGTACGAAGCTAATTTGATTGAAGCAATAGGGCTACGGGAGGTGCTCAGTTGGATTAAAGCTGAATGTTTTGCCGAGGTGGACTTTGAAGTTGATTCCCAAGTGGTGGCTAAGACGTTAGCGAGGGGAGACTGTGACTTTTCTCCGTTCGGTGACATTATAGATGATTGTAGAAAATTGTTGTTAGAGGTACCGAACTCCTCTATTTCTTTCGTTAGACGATCAGCGAATCAGGTCGCTCACAAGTTAGCTAGGGCGTCTGTTTCTATGCCTGATTGTGTTAGTTGGCGGGATTCTATACCTGTTATTATACAGGATGTAATCGGCTTCTCTATTTAATAAAATCGGTTCCTTGTTTCAAAAAACAAAAAGAAATGTTAATAGTTGAGTTGACAAAGTTGTTTACACATGCAAAGATAAATAAGGGTTCAATTCTTGTCAATTTCATTTTTATTTTATGCAAAAGAACAAATCATTTATGAAGAAGTTAACTATTTGAATAATACATAATCTTCATATGCGATGACAATTCGCAGATTACATAATCTTCAAAAACTATATTACTAAGAAGTAAATAATAATAAAAATTATATCATAAAAATTCTTGTAAATATTATTATCATCAATTATCAACAGTACTAGTCCATTTAATTTTTTGTACATGATATGGAAGTTCAAAAGAATTTATAAATTTTAATTTAGCATCATAATTATCTATACCATTCTACAAATAATATGAGAATATAACTGATTTGGAAAAAATTAACTATGTAATTATGTAAATTATTGATTTAACAGAGATTTGTTAGCAAGATTCAACAGTTACAAAAGTTGAGTAATTAGTTGCATGTTGATAATTGTGAGAAAATGCTTTAGTTTTTGAAGACTATACATAATTTTTATTATTTACTATTATTTTTAAATGTAGTATATATATATATATATATATCCCGCAATGATAGAAAAAAAAAAGAAAAAAAAAGGCACCCATTGTGCTAAACTTCCTGAGCCCGCCACTAGTTGGGAGGTTGATGTATAAGGCTTTCTGGAGTGCCTTTTGCTAAGGGGGAGGTGTTATGTTTTCTTTTTTGGTTTCTTGAATTTTGTATAACTTCGAATGGAACATCCAATAGTGGAAAGCACGACTCTTTGAGTGGAACAGTTAGAAAGATAAGCTTGTACTGCTGTGGTATTAATTAGCATCTGAACACCAGAATGGCTTGATCAATTTTCTAGAACTGAGAACCTAAATTGTGAGCTGGCTTTCGGATATTTGAATGGTGATGTTGAATTGATTTAATGAATTTTGGTGTGATATATACCTGTTAATCTGTATGACTAGGGACTCTTCTTCCAAAGAAAGGCTCGTGAGACAGATGAAGAATCTGAGCAAATGATTTTTGAAACAAGGTGAGGGGTATATGTTGATGCTATTATCACGAACCTTACCTGCTTATTTGTACTTCAACAGAGCAAGTATCCTCATGTTTATTGACAGGGATGAGAAAGCACATGAAACAATGTCTCTTGACCTGCACGATCTCGGTGCCAGGGAGGCTGTACGCCTTCTACAGTGCCATCTATCTTACCTTTCCGGAATTCCATGTAAGCAACTACCACGAAGCTGGTCTTTTATTGCGTAGATCTACATAATACAGCTTTGATCGATTCATATGTTTTTCAGCTATAAAATACCTCAAAGTTATCATTGAGGGAAACGAAGAAGATACCTCAAAAAGGAGTCGTAAAAGACTGGTAAGCCTGCTTAAATGATCTGATTATAGTTGAAACAAAGTTAACATTTTCTGGTGTAACTATGATGTGTCAAAAGTTAGAAAGAAATCTCATCCTACAGGCAGGTCCGAATGTGACAGACTCAGGATAAAGCGTTCTTGATTTTGTTTTACTATAATAATTCTGACTCAAAATCCTCGTCTGCATCCAGATAATGAGGCTATTGGAGAAGGATTCAATCAAGTGGACTGAAGAAGGGGATTCTGGTACAGTCATGATCCGCTTGGCTGAAATTAACCGAAAACATCTGAGTTTTGCTAAAAAGGGATGACCAATGGATGGTACAGAACTTTTCACCTTGGCTTCTCGACGGGTGCGTTCGGATGGATAGTTTTTTAATTTGGTTTTTTGGTTTTTATAATGATTAAAGTAAAAAATAAGAGAGAGAGAGAGAGAGAGAGAGAGAGAGAGAGAGAGAGAGAGAGAGAGAGAGAGAGAGAAATAAAAAAAATTGTTGGAACAATGAGAGAAAAATTAAAAACTAAAAAGTATGGGTGAAAAACACCCGGGAGAACACAGGTTCACAAAGACATGCTCTGCAAATGTAATACTAAAAGGAAAAAAAAAAAAACTGAGAGGAGTGTCCCACTTTTGAGCTTGAAGTTTTCAGATCAAATGTCAACTTCCCTGATCTGATGCTTCCATTTTTTTTTGTGATGAGATCTGGAGTAAAAAAAAGTTGCTTGGCTGCACTGAAAATGACTTCCATTGCGAAGATCATAAGCAGATTTGACTACCATGGATCAAATAATTTTTCTTTTTGAATAATCTTTGCTGCATTTTCTGATATCACTCCATTTGTCCCCAGTATGTTACTGATGATCATCTGAGGGGAAATAACTCATTGTAGGAACGAAGATAGTGCCAGTTATTTGATTGTATCATGTGAACTTCTTGTTGTCGTCGTTGTCATCGTCGTGGGTGGGGGCATGGGGGTAAGTGCTCAGTCTCGACGGCTTGGTGTATTATGTATTGTAGTAGTAGTAGTAGTATGGAAGGATGGCTGATATTTATTTATTTAGCAGTGTAAGCTCGTGTTCGTGTCTGAGGACATATCATAGCATTTGAAAAGGAAAGAAAATATTTTATGTTTTTAATTATATATATTTTTAATTCAAAATTTTGAAAATATAATCATATTTCTATATTTAAATTTTTTAACTTTAATTTTCATATATTTTTTCTAATTTTTATATTAATTAAAAGATTTTAACTGGCTTATAATTTGTTTGCTTGCATGGTTATAGTGAATGGGTGAAACTAATGTTTGGATCACGAAGGCCATATGACACCATATGGCCTCACCGTTCATACGACCGTCTGTTCTCGTCTGTGATCACATATCCTATATGATATTCACATATCCTCCGACAATAATATTACTTTCCACCTACTACCCCTATATACTTTTCCTATTAAATAAAAGCAAAAAGCATGATCATAATTCCAAGGGGCACTACTAGGGGTAAAAGAGAATTTTCACAAAAGTATCATATATATCATATACTCCATCTGATAAACAGTACAATCTGATGAACAGTACGATCTGCTCCGATCTGGCCTTCGTGATCCAAGCATAAAAGTTTTCAAGGATTGGAAATTAAAAAAAACATAATTACTTTTCAAAAAAATTGAAAAATTCATACCATAGAAACAAAATTACTATTCACAAAAAATTGTAAAAATCTTGGATCCGTTTGAAATGTGTATTTTGTAAATTTTTGGTTTTAATTTAAGAAATAATATTTGTTTTGTTGTTTTTGATTTTTAATTTTTTTTTCTATTTTGTCATTGATGTGATGTTTAAAAGAGATGGAGAGAGAAAGAAAAATGATGATAGTTATGAGTTGATATATTATTTGATAGGATATAAATATCGGTACATGGATAGGTAAAAATAATAGGTACGAGAGAAAATATTATTTTTTTAAAGCAAATCAAATAATTCTTTTTTTTTTTGAAATTATAATTCAAAATGTGTTTAAAAAACTTCCATTTGATCATAACTTTTTACTTCTTCGATACATATGTGCGGACCAAAAAACCGTAGTAATAGGTTCCCCATTTTTAACCCTTTTGCACCGAATGTGTTTGGATGGTTGATTTTTTGTTAAGTTTGATTTGTTTGTATGTTATTTTATAGTTTTGTGGTTTTTGATTTTTTTTTTGGTTAATTCTCATGTTACCCTTAAAAGTTTGAAAAATTACATTAAATGATTGGAGAGGGAAAGAGATAGAGTGTTAGTTATAATTTGATGTGATGTTTGATAGGATATAAATGTGATATAGGGGTATATAAAATTAGTAGGTATGAGAGAGAAAATCATGATTTTTGAAATCAACCAAGTGAACAAAAAAGTGGTAATTTTCGGAACCAAGGCTCCAAAAACAACACAACTAAACACATCACACATTAATACCATTCGGTCACGGCAAAATCTGATGAGAGCCTAGGCTCTCGGTTCTTTTAGGAGCGCCCAATGCAGATATATGTTATAAATTATGCACATATACGTATTATAAAATGCACATATTAATTATGAACATATTAATAGTATAATTAATATGTGCATTTTCTAACACGTATATGTGCATAATTTATAGCATATATGTATATTTGGCGTTCCTAATAAAATCGAGCGCTTAGGCGCTCATCAAATTATCTGTCCGGTCACATCTCTCGGTTCGAGTGCTGGTACTTTGGTCAGTGAAAAAGATCTGTACCGTTGACTGCACTCAAAACCCTCCATTCAACACCGTCCGATGCAGTCCCACCTTTGCTACTGTGCAAAGAAGTGTAACAAAGGGGATGCCATTTATACTATAAATTTTTTTTAATCACCAATTCAAGGGTCGCGATAAATGTCAGCTGCATGGTTCTTAATTCTAAAATGATTTAGGTTTGGGTCACGTTGTTAACTTATCATTATTTTTTATTTTTAAATTTTTATGGATTTTTTTTTCTATTTTTTTTTTACTTTTTCACTTTAATCATTACAAAATATCATATAAAATCACCAAAAATTAACTTTTTGACCTGAACCTTATACTATAGTGTTATTCAGTACATAGGCTAATAAATGAGCTTGATCGAATCGATTTTTTGTAGATTTGAGCCGATCTCAAACAGGTGGGATAGACTCAACTCGTAGCTGGATCGTGAGACACCGATGGATCTTTACAAGCTTTCGCAAACCAATGCATTATTGGAATTTGTTAGGTCCTGGCGGGCCTTACAAGTCTTGGCGAGTCTGAGTCAACAGACAAATGAACATTTTTAATAATTTACTCATGTGTTTCATATTGTAGGATTATGTATTTTTCAAGTTGTATTTTGTGTTTGAGATTTTGAGACATTTAACTGAATTTTTTGAGTTATTGCGTGTTCGCTCGAGCCTATACATCTAGCTTTCTAAACTGATTATGTTTCTTGTTGCTGGATATGAATATTCTGAATTAAAATTTGAACTTGTTAATGGCAAGTCGAGTTACCGCAAGTTGAAGCCTTAATGAGTCAGCTCGTGAGCCTTGCAGGTCGAGTCGAGTCGAACTTGTGAAATATAACGGGCCTAAAAATGATGTTAGACTTGATTCGTGAAATTAGTGTGAGTCGAGTTGAATAATGTTCAAAAGGACAAGCCGAGTCGAGCCTACGAACTGGCCTGGCTCATTTACAGCCCTAATTAGGTACATGTTAACCCTCATTAAATCATTTTTTCATTAATTATTCATTATATTTGAGAACAATTGTATTTATAAATTAGTTGGAAGATGCGAGTACCGACATTGAATAGCTTCAAGTCATTATTTTGTTTTTTTAAAGGTAATATTTATGTGACTGAGTGAAAGATGTAAAAATTGCATTAAATAAGTTTAATAAATGAGGTTTAACATGTGTCTGGGGCACTTATTAACAAGACCTTCTACTATTGGAGGGGGTTCACTAATTATTGCAAATTCTGGTGGGCATCAAGCCTATAAAAATGGAGACATTGATATTGCTTCGGGAATTTTGATGATTAAATCATTGGCAAAGTAGTATTTATGAACAACTAACATAGAGTGCAATCACATTAATCACAGCAAGTTTTAATGGAATACACAGGTATTAGAAATTATATAGAGCACCCAAGACACAATATTCATTTTAATATGTTGTTTGTTCATTTTTTATAACTAAATATTCATTTTACTGTTCTTAGTGTTATTGTTGATTTTCAGTAACAACGATTAAAATGAACATTTAATTTTAAAAAATGAACAAATAATATCATAAAATGAATATTTTATCTGAGGTGCTCCTAGCAAGGAGCGCCTAGGTGCTCCATATAGTATCTGCACAAGGACAATTCTCCAGAGATCATTTTCATTAATTGAAACTAATGAGAGACCTTCCAATGTATAACCAAATAATCAATGGAATGTAATGAAAGTTGCTTTCCTGTTCTATTAATCTAAATCAACATTCTTGATTTGTTTTCAATCAAACACTTGTGACATCGAGAGATATACTACTTTAGGATCATCTCTGAAGTGCCAGAGAATATTGTTCAAATCTCTTGTCATCTTGGTGTATGGGTGTAGTAGACATATCTTGAATCTTCTTTTTCATTCTTCTTGAGTTTTTTCTCTTGTGAGTAAAGTTTGATCATGCCCAAGCTCAGGAAATGCTACAGATTCTCTTCCTTTTCTTTCTCTTTCTCCTTCTTCCTATTGTTAAGGGGTGACTTTAGGATTAAAGGTGTATAATCAACAATCAGGGTTGTTTCTTGGATGAGGTTTAGAAGGGGGCTTGGGGATGGCTTGTCTTGTAGTGCTCCTTCCTCTTCCTCCTTCCACCCCCCCCCCCCCCCCCCCGGAGGGGTTGTACTCACTTCTCCTTTCATGTCTTTTTCAACAAGTAGAAGTCTTCAATTCTTTCGTCCTCTTCTCTTTGTACTTCCCAGTCTAATGGTTGGTGAATTGCATTGATGGTAGGTTTGGGAACTATTGGTCTAGGAGCATTGCAGCTTATCACATCTCAAGTTTTACTTTTGCCAAAGGGGGTAAGGTTCTTTTTGTGGAAGGATTGATATTGGAGGGTTGTTGAGGGTTAGCTTTTGGGTGAAGGGTTGGCTGTTGGTTTTTTGTGATGGTGAAGGGGGTGGGGACTTGGCTTTTGGTGGAGAGGGAGGTTTGGTTGCAAGTGCCTGTGATTTATCCAAAGTTTTGGCTATTAAGGATGGTGAGGTTAATCAAAAGTTTTGGCTATTAAGGATGGTGAGGTTAACAGAACAGTTAGTAGATAAGCCTGTGTCTATGGATGTTGTAGATAGAGGGATGTAATGCGTAATACTCTATAAATGTAGGTGATATATAAAGGGTGTAAAATGTACATCATTTGTTAATCAATTCAGTTGAATATAACATATATAATTTTCCCGCTTCTCTCTATACCCGGTTCAATCACATTTGATCAATTCTTGATCTTATCCTGGTTTCAGATGATTAAATACTTCAGCGATTCTTCTTCTCTTCATTCTGCTTCATTTGATCCGAACAATTGTTCGATTTTCTTTCAAATTCTCTCACATCTCCTTTCCCTGTCCGTGCGATAAAAACCCTAATTCTCGCTACTATTCTTGTGCTTCTCTCATGGCGGACTCCAACGATGACTCAACTAGCACTTGTCATTCCGACTCTGAAGACGAGTATGATCTCCCAGAGGCAACCTTGCAATTGCATCCCTTGCAACCCACTACTAGAAAATTGCATATTAGCGCTAATTAGAAATGGAAATCGTCGCTATTTAGAGCAATTTCGTCGTTAAATATAATTAGTACAGTCAACGGATTTTCAACTAATTTTGGTAGCTTCAGTCGCTAATAAATGATTTCGTCGCTAAAATTATGGCGAAAAAATTGACGAGTCTGTCGCTACACTAATATTTTCGTCGCTATTTTTTTAGTTTTTCCAAACTCTCTCTCTCTCTCTCTCTCTCTCTCTCTCTCTCTCTCTCTCTCTCTCTCTCTCTCTCTCAATAACTCAAACAAAAAAAAAAACACACACACACACATCTCTCGATCTCTATCTCTCAATCCGACGAGTTCGACTGGAAATTTTTGCGTTCTAACTCTGGCCGGCGACTCCTACACACATTCAAGTAAGTTCCGCTAATTTTTTCTCATTTATTGATTTTTTAAGTGATTTTAAGTGATTTTCTGTGATTTATTTTTATTTTCAGTAATATATTATGAATAATTTTAATTTTCTATTTTTTAAAATGTCAATAGTACTTATCTCCCCTATTTTTGATATTATTAAACCCTAAGTATAAAAACAGAAAATAGAAGAAAAAATATTGAACATAATAAATATAATTCGGAATTAAAAAAAATACAAAATGCAAGTATAAAATAAAAACAAATATAAAAAAATAACATTTATGAGAAAATTAAAAAAATTAGAAAATATAAATTAACGAATTGAATTAAATTAACAGAATATAAAACTGAATAAAAATTAGAATAATAAATGTATTAATTGAATTTAAAAAATTAATATTCTGAAATAATTTATTTAAATGAATTGATTAAACTTAAATTAACTATTCATTCTTAAATTCACCAATAATTATTATATATTAATTAAATTAATTAATAAGGTAAATTGAGTAAATAAAGTAATTAAAGTAAATGAATTAATAAGATTAACTTATAATAAAGATTTTTAAATCTATAAGTGAATTAAAAATTAATGAAGGATTTATAAGTAGTTTTATGTTTTATAAATTTATTGAGGATTTACAAAGTGAGAAGGGATTTAAAATAATTGAAATAAATGAATTGATAAAAATTAAAATAACTAATTAGCATAAATTGAATATTAAGTTTAAATTAACTAAATACTTATAGGTTTAATAAATTGATTGAGCTTTTAGATACTGATATAGTATTTATAATTTATTTATTTAATATATACATATAATTTTCTATGATTAAGGATTCTAAAGTAACATGATAAATTTATTAATATTATATATAATTATATATATGATTATAACTTTAATATATACATATAATTTGCTATATTTAATTATTTTAATTTATTTTTGGCATATTAGCGATAGAATTTTGTCGCTAAAAATAATGATTTTTAATTAATGAAAAACTGAATACGGGTATTTTGCGAGAGAAATTCCATTGTTAAGTTATATAACACTTGTGACGGACTATTTTCGTCGCTAATAGTCAGTAAATTAGCGACGAAATAAGTGTATGGTCGCAAATAGTGACCTAAATTAGTGACGGAATTTAGCAATAGAATTTCATCGCTATTTAATTTAGCAACGAAATTCTGTCGCTAAATTTTCATTGGTAAACATGTTTATTTCTGGTAGTGTCCGATGTATTTGCATCCAAATGAGAATTTTGGAATGACTATTGTGAATTAATGTTCAATTCAATGAAACCAATAATTTTGAATGGAGTAGAGCAATGACCATACCTATTACGGGAAAATACCCCATTTGGTCCCTGACCTTTGACCCAGTATGCCTTTTAGTCCCTATCCTTCAAACTTACCCCTTATGATCCTTGAGTGTTTTAAAAAGTACCCCATTTGGTCCTTCTTCCAATTTTGACCAGTTTGACTGAGAAATTATCCTACGTGGCGCTTAGTTGGAGCCTAGGTGGACAGTTAAATTGGGAGAAAAGATCTAAAGGACTATTTTACCCTTTTAAAAAGAAAAAGACAGCATTACTCCTTCAATGCAAGGAAACTAAACCCCAATTATTATTGGTAACAGCCAATACCACCACCACCGTCATACCAGCACCAAACAAACAACACCATCATACTACCACCATCACAACCCCACCATCATACCACCACCATAAAAAATTATATATATGACCACCACCAACACTGGCACATGACCACCACCAACCACACAGCACCAACCCCACCACCAAACCACCAATACAACAACCACCACCAAATCCAAATTCGAAGAGAAAAACACAGATGACACCATCACACCAGCACTAACCCCACCACCAATACACCAGCACCAACCCCACCACCACCACCAAACAATCTTGAAAACTAAATGCAACCCAGATTCAAAAAAAAAAAAACCCCAGGTCACGCACTTGAATTTGCAGTTTAAAAAGTAACCCTTTCATTCTATCTCTGTACGGCCTTTGCTCCGCCTAATGAACACCGCAAACTTATCAAGAGTGCTCATCATCGCGGACCATCATCTGGAATTATTGGGTTCTTCTTCTTTTCAACTGAATTAACCGACGCCGGAGGAAAGGAGGCTTTTTGGGATACGACTTGGGGTTGGGATATTTTAGGATTAACATATTGGTTTGAAAGTCGGCAAATTTTCGAAAAGGGAAGAGAGACCCTAGTTGGATAAAATGGTTTGTGAGAGAACCCAGATGATGGTCCACGA
>JAOWAN010073015.1:0-11159 GCA_028566635.1 Lobelia cardinalis
TATTGCATTTTGGGGTTTTTTGGACGGAAATAGACGGATTCCGTCCAAAAAACCCCAAAATGCAATAAAATTCAAACGTTAGGGCCTAAAATGCAATAATTGGAACCTGGGGGCTTGTTTAGCAATTTTACGGAAACTTTAGGGCCTAAAATGCGATTAACCCTATTTTTTAAGCATTAACACATATCTTATTTTTTAGAATTTAAAATTTTAGTATCATCTTTTAAACTATTAGCGTGAGATTTTGAAAAGATGAGACAGACGACGTGATATTAAATGGGACAGAGGATCCGAACTCTAATAGGCACTTGGAACCAAATTGGCCTCAAGTTGCATCGTATTTGGAGGCGTGTTCTGCATATATGTCTGGGTGCTGTTGCTGATCTGATCTGAGGAATGGAAGATTCCGGTGGCTGCCTCTGCCACAACATGATTTATTTTTCCACTCCCTATACAAATTGACTTATTTTTCAAGCTTTGGCAAACAAAGGAAAATACATAAATATGTTTCTATTTTAGCACGATTCTTTAGTTAGCTTCATATTCTATATAGGGACAACTTAAAAAATGGTCTCTCAATCTTTTCGATTTCTGCAATTAGTCCCTCGGATCTAAACTTGGCCAATTTTGATACAAGTTCATTAAATAGGGATAATTTCGGTCCCTAACGTTAGTCGACGACTGTTAAACGTCATGTATTTGTCACATGTCCACACTTGGGGAGCCATTTATGGAAATATAAAAAAAACAGAGACCAAAATTGTGCATTATTTAAATAAATCAGATCTAGATCCCATTAGATCTGGCCATGGAGATCTCATCCCCTCCCTCCATCCACCTCCGCCGGGTGAATGAACTTGGTCGCCCACAAAGCCAGACCCAAATCCTGTCTTCTTCTGTCTTCTTCCTGCCATCTTCCTCCCCCCACGTCCCCGACAATTGCGGAAACGCCATTCCTTCCCTCCACCAAATACCTTGCATTCCCAAAAGACCACCTCCGTCTCTTGACCGCTTTCTTCCACAATTACAACCACCACCACACTACACACGCCGGTGAAGGAGAAGACGATGAAAGGAGTGGCGGCTGTAACTCAGATCTGGAAGAAGAAACTCAGATCTTAAAAACGAAGATCTCCATGTGTTCTTCGATCTGGGTTTAAATTCAACCACCACAGATCTCAATTTGGGTTTGAAACCCAAAAACATCACCGTTGGAGCAATTTTTCCAAAACCAAACTCAGGTTCTGAGTTTTTCTTGTTGCCCAGTAAATGAGGACAAAGCACCCAGATCTGGTCTCTCAACTCTCACCGTTTTTCTTGTTGTAGCTTCAAATAGTTACTGTTGGGAGTTGGGACTATCCATTTTGGGATTTGATTGTTTACTGGGGAAGATGTAAAATTCATTTGTATGGTTCACAAGGCTGAGTTCGATCCAAGCTCAGACTAGAAATTGGATCTAAATCTTGTTTGTGTTTCTGCTTCAGGACTCTTATGGATGCTTGTGGTTTAAAATTTTCTGGAAATAATTATTGTGATTGTTGGTGGTGGTTGTTTGAGATTTGAATTTGAAATTTAGTAGTGGTTGTTGGTGGTTAGTGGTGATTGTTGGTGGTGGTGATGGCAATACTGGCGGTGATGGTGATTGTTGGTGGTGGTGTATGATGAATATATATATATAAAAGAAGAAGATGAATGCAAATTATCTTTTTTACCCTTAGTTATACAAGTTAATTTTCTAAATTGCCCTCTATAAACGTTCAATTGACGGTGAATTGACGGCAGAGATCAAAATTGTCCTTTATTCAAACTTGTACCAAAATTGGCCAAGTCCAAATCCAAAACACTAATTGCAGAAATAAAAAAATTTGAGGGACCATTTATGAAGTTGTCCCTTCTATATAATAGCTAGCCCCTTCTCATTACTTACCATTATCCATATGCTCACGAATTCCTCTCCGACTATAAAAGTCATTGTTTAATGGCTAAAATGTGGAATATTCATAGCCTCTAAACGAGCCAAATGCAAATGAAATAAACCAAAGTCATTGCTCGGCATAAGTCGTAACTAGTGATCTGATATCATAAGATAAAATTTACAAACCATAAGCAAAAAATGAAAAAGACAAACCATGGAAAGAAAATTAAAAAGCTGGTAAAGTTAATAAACTCGAATCTTGATTTCTCCCGTTACTTTCTCAGATTTTAATGGTGGTGTTGGTGATGGATGATGGCTGTATATAGGAAAAAAGATGAGTGAAATATTTTTTTCACCCTTAATTTTATAAGTTAATTTCTCAAATTACCCTCAATTAACATAGCATTAACGTTTACTTAACAGCAAAGACCAAAATTATCTTTATTTTACAAACTTATATCAAAATTGACCAAGTTTAAAGTTGGGAACTATCAATTAAATAACAAAAAGTTCATGAACCATTTGCGAAATTGTCCATAATATTTTATACATTATGTATGTATATATTATAAATGAATTAATCTAATTCCTTAATTAGAAATCCAACTTTAAATGAACAAATTTGGATTCGAATAATTTGTTAAGGGTAGAATCTTAAAATTGATTTATCATGACATTTAATTTTTAAATTTTTATGAATCACATCATTTTCTCTCAATCTCTCTTTTACTTTTTCACTTTAACCATTATAAATTATCATATCATATTATCAAAAAATGACTTCCTAATCCAACCCTATTAATTCTTTTTGAATTAAGTTAAATAAATTTAAATTTAGAATGATCCATCTATTGAAATTCCATTTAGTACATATAAGTGATTGGGTAGGGATTGGTATCATTCTGTTTCAATCAAACATTTTGACTTTGTGGATTGATATATTCACCTGAGATCTCTCTTATCTCTCCGTATCATTTCTCCTCTAACCCTCCAATTTCATAATCTATATGAGAGTTGTCATTCTTGGTATAGCATCGTCATTGGTGATCCAATCCAACACCAAAAAAAAAAAAAATTTAAGAAATTAAAAAAGAAAGCTATTATTAGAGATATCTATTTTTCATCAGCTTACTCAATTCATAACATTTATTCCATGTGAAAATGTGTTCAACAATAATCTTGGTTATGTATTCTCTCTCGCTTACTACATTACTTCATAACAACACCGTTGCCGGTGCCCTCCCGACAGTCACTACTACAAGTACAGCCGGTACTACTACTTCCGTTGGTGGGGAAAACAGAACTGATGGGATTGCCTTATTGGCCTTCAAATCAATGGTTTCACACGACCCGCAAGGTACTATGAGTTCGTGGAATGATTCCTTACATTTTTGCCAGTGGGAAGGTGTCACGTGCGACGAGCGACATGCACGAGTTGTCACCGTAAATCTTCCATCCAAAGGCTTTGTCGGTTCCTTATCTCCTTCCATAGGGAATCTGAGTTTTTTAAGGGAGATCAACCTCCAGAACAATACATTTCAAGGTGATATCCCTCATCAGCTTGGCCATCTATTCAGGTTACAAAATCTAAGCCTTGCTGACAACTTTCTTCAAGGAGAAATTCCAGCCAGCTTATCCAACTGCTCTCATTTGATCAACTTCGATTTAAGTGGCAATCAGCTCGTCGGTGATATTCCTGCAGAGCTTGGTTCCTTGTCAAAACTCAAATATCTTTGGATTCATTATAACAATTTAACAGGAGAGATACCTCCTTCCATTGGTAATCTGACTTCATTAACAAGCTTAACCGCATCCTTTAATTATCTTTTAACTGGTGCTCTCCCTGATTCACTGGGTCAGTTAAAGAATCTTGAGGAGCTAGGTCTGGGTGCCAATCAACTCTCTGGGGTCATCCCCCCTTCCATTTTTAATCTTTCCCTCCTTACAACTTTCTCTTTGGCCAACAATCAGCTTCAGGGTAGTCTTCCTCAAGATTTAGGTTCCATGCTTCCTAATCTTCAATACCTACAACTAGGAAATAACCAACTCTCTGGAACCCTTCCACTTTCTATATCCAATGCATCTCAACTACAAAGGATTGCCATCCCATTCAACTATTTTACTGGGAAAATCTCGATTGACTTCGGAAACCTGCAACAACTCTGGGGTTTAGTTCTAGCTGCCAACATGCTTGGTAGTGGGGAGCCTGACGAAATGAGCTTTCTTACTTCTCTTTCAAACTGCAGTAATTTGGGCGTAGTAGAACTAGGTGCTAACCAACTAAGAGGAGCATTACCACCCAACCCCGGCAATTTCTCAACAAATCTGTTCTACTTTTCACTCATGGGTAATCGGGTAAATGGTAACATTCCCTCATGGATAGGTGATCTTGTAGGGTTGACTGAGTTATTACTAAGTGGTAATGAGTTCAGTGGCACCCTTCCAACTAGCATCGGTAATCTCTATAAGCTACAGCGAATTACTCTCCACAACAACAGCCTATCAGGAGAACTTCCGTCTTCTATGGGAAGGTTAACGTTGTTGAATGAGTTAACCTTAAATAACAACATGTTTCAAAGTAGCATACCTCCAAGCCTTGGGAACTGCCGAAATTTGCTGTTGTTGGATCTTTCAGATAACAGATTTGGTGGCACCATACCAAATGAATTGTTTGCAATTTCCACACTTTCACGGTCTCTGGATCTATCTCACAACCATTTGTCTGGAGCCTTACCTATAGAGGTTGGAAATCTGGTGAACTTAGTTGAACTAGATGTATCTGATAATGATTTATTTTCTGAAATTCCCAGCAGCCTGGGCAGATGCATTAGCCTTGTAAATCTTTTCCTAGATGGTAATTCCTTTCAAGGATCCCTTCCTTTATCATTGAGCTCCCCCCGGGGGATAAATATCCTTGACCTTTCTCGCAACAACTTCTCCGGAGAAATTCCACAATTCCTGAAGACATTCTCATTGACAAGTCTAAATCTGTCTTATAACAATTTCGAGGGTGAGGTACCAATACAAGGGGTTTTTTCAAATTTCAGTGCAATATCAGTTGTCGGAAATACAAGGCTTTGTGGAGGCATATCGGAGTTGAAGTTGCCTAGATGTGTCACCAATGAAACAAAGAAAAGAAAGGCTCCTCAAATTCACACCATAATTATCACAGCCGTTGTGTGTGCAATAGTTGGTGTAATATTGGTGTCATCATCCATATACTTCTTCCGATTCCATAGGAAACCCAAAGTGCAGTCGTTGGGACGGCAGTTGAAGGAACTGTTTCTAAATTTGTCTTATGACACACTACTCAAAGCAACCGATGGGTTCTCTTCGATAAATTTGCTTGGTTCCGGAAGTTTTGGCTCTGTTTATAAAGGAATCCTTGACCATGATCAACGAACTGTTGCTGTCAAAGTATTCAACCTCCAGCACGCAAAAGCCTCCAAGAGCTTTGTTGCAGAGTGTGAAGCACTGAGAGTGGTTCGGCATAGAAATCTTATCAAAGTACTGAGTTCTTGCTCAAGTATCGATTTCCAAGGTAATGATTTTAAAGCTCTGATTTACGAATTCATGCCCAATGGGAATCTAGAGATGTGGCTACATACAAGTCCAGAAGCAGCTAATGGGCAAGATGGGCCTCGCGTCTTAAATCCTCATCAGAGAATCAAAATAGCTCTTGATGTTGCATTTGCAGTCGACTATTTGCATAACCAGTGTAAAAGCCCCATTGTACACTGTGATCTCAAGCCAAGCAATGTTCTACTTGATAGTGACAATGTTGCATGTGTGGGAGACTTTGGGCTGGCTAAGTTTGTTCCTCGGCCAACTGGTCAACAGCAGAGCAGCTCAGTTGGATTAAGGGGAACTGTAGGATATGCAGCTCCAGGTAACAATTTCATTCTAAAAGTTCTCAATTTAACCTCCATCATAAGACCACATACGCTAACACACTAACATTTTCAAGTCAGCTACATGCTTTCCTATTTTGAAACCGTTACAATTGTGACTGCTGTGAATGCAGAGTATGGTCTTGGAAGTGAGGTAACTGCAAAGGGGGATATGTACAGCTATGGGATCTTACTTCTAGAAATCATGACAGGGAAGCGACCGACTGATCCGATATTCCAGGAAGGCCTTAACCTTCATACGTATGCTGAAATATCCTTCCCTGACCGTGTCACAGAGGTTTTGGACCCTATATTTCTGCATCACCTTAGACGGGAACAAGCAACAACATCAGATGGTACTAATCAGAGAGTAAGAGAAACAAACCATGGCAATAGAGTAGAGGATTGTTTTGTTTCAATGATAAAGATAGGAGTGGCATGCTCTGTAGACTCACCAAGGGATCGAATGGACATAACCAACGTTCTTAAGGAGCTGCACTCGATCTGTAGCATCTTTGAGCAAGAAACTTCAACAGGGATTTCAGAAGTTTAAGGTAAAAAGACGCAATTCAACTCTCTGCTGGTTTGATGAAATGTGCATGGTGAATATTTGATCAACATTGATGCAATACATTGAGGACAAAATCTGAAAGTCGCGCATGCAACACTCCTGTAGATGTAATACAATGCGTAATACCCCTAATTTGTATGGGGGGATTACCATTTTAGGGTTGAAGTTTGGAATGGGCTGCTTAAGATGGGTGCTGCTGCATCTTAGCTGGTGTTTATAGAAAACGTCAACAATGACAATGTGTGTTGGAGGACGTGTTCCACATTACTTCTCTGTTGCAATTACAAGATAATATGTCTAGCAATTTTACGTGCCTGAATATATGTCAATCCACGTACAAATGAAATTTTATACCACTCAAAAAAGCTACTCTGTACCTTTAGAATTTTAAAAATAAAAGCAAGAACCAATAAAATGAATCTATAATCCCTTGGCACTGAATCTAATCGATGACCAAATTGCAAGGTTATTTGATTCAGCTTGCTTCTCAAAATCAATACAACACTTGCACTCTGAGCATAACTTGACGATCAAGAAACTGCTAGCATTTTCTTATCAAGACAAAGCTCCATAAAAATTTTATTGAGCAACAACCCATACAGAAAATGTCACACTAGCATCTGGTGAAATCTATTAAAGCTAGCACACTTGTAATCCTAAGGTAGTTCGACAATAAAATGAGATTGCTAAGTACATTAATGTTCAACTAAAAAACACATACCTTGATAGATTGATTTCGAGTAGAGTCACCAACATGTGCATTCATTTCACTATCAAGAAGAACATTGTTGGGCTTGAGCCTTGCATATGCACACTGCACAGTATAGGAGTCGCATTGATTATGAAGATAATCCAGTGCACTCGCAACATCAATAGCGAAGTTAAATTTCTCAAAAAGATTCAAGAACTACCTTGGTTGCATCTACCAATCCTGGATCTGAATGCAACCGCTCCTCCAGACTATGCCGGCTCATTCCCAAAGGCAACCCAAGTCCCACTTGACGAACAAATACTACATATGACCCCAATAGTACACCCAAGTCCCATTAAGTGAATACATTTGCGGGGAAATGCCCCCATTAAGTGAGTACCGACTTATTCACAAGTTGGCAAAAACACGATTTGGGTGACCCGTCTACGCCGGCTTATTCACGTAGGACACCCAAGTCCCATTAAGTGAATACATTTGCAGTGAAATGCCCTATATACCCCTCATAAATTAAGAAAATGATGAATAAAACACAAGAAAAACACAAGTAAATTAAGAAATAAAATAAAAGGAGACTAATCAAACATCAACAATGATATCAATATGCGTCAGGTGCAATAGTTACCAATAGGGACTTCTTACGCCTCTAAGGTAAAAAGTTAGTTACCCTAGGCTTGTGGGTTGATCTTAGTTGGCCAATCATCTCATAGCCCATTCTTCTTAACTAAGCATTAGAACAACTATCAAGAACAATTGCAATACATACAATGCCTTAACACCCTAAGGGAGCAAAATCTAAGCTCTCATACCAAAGTAAGTATATCCAAATACATCTCAAACAAAACAAAAACTAGTTATTAATTAGCAGTCACTTCATCTTCCTTATATTTTATTTTTCAAATAGCTCCACAATCCAATTCAGAAAACAATCTCATAGAATGTCCGCTAGAAGCTCATTTAAGTTCAAACTCCTATGGCTCAAGTACACATTTCTTTGGGATATATCAACAGGTTTTACACCAAAATCTTTGGGCATATGTTAACATTGCATTACACCAACAAAATAACCACATGTTGTTCATTCAATAAGCTAAGTAATAAAACAGGCACTATTCACACAATATCAAAAACATAACCCAACTGTAAATTCCTCGAACACGATTAACGAAATAACTATTCCTATTTTCAAATTTAACATGAGAATGATGAAAATTCAGGGCTGATGGAAAGTATACCATTCGCAGGAGCCATTTCGGAGCAAAAAACCTCTAAACCCTATTTGTGATCTACCCTAAATTCCTGCAAATGGAAACAAAATAGGGGAAAATTCAGTTAGCAATGAACAATGGACAGTGTAAATCAAAATCGATTTTTCGAGTTAAGGTTTGGGACGAAGGCGGGCGCAAAATCGATTTTTTGGAGTTAGTACGCCCATTTTCTTCCTAAATTGTATAAATTATGTACATAATATAAATATAAAATGTATATAATAATTATGAACATAATAATTAAATAATTTATGTGTATTTTATTACCTATCGTTCAATATCATATTTTAACATTATATACTTTCTATCTACTATATTTATATTTATACACTCACATAAATCAATTCAAACATTTCAAATTATATTTTCTTTCCTCTTTTATTAATTCACTTCTCACATTCAAACCTTTCACATCACATTTAAATATTGTAAATTACATTCTACCTTTTACATCCAAGGATAAAATAGACATTTTAATATAAATCTCATATTTACTCATCTCACTCCATCTCATATTATGAACAATGTCACATTACACCATATCATACCATATCGCATTTCTGATCTGACCATTAGAGTGCATCGGGTCGGTTTGATTTCATTTGGGCTATAAATAGTAAATCACATTCTATGAATTTTGAGATTTTTAAATTTAAATCAAACTATAATATTTAAAATTAAATTGTACTGAACCGATAAACTGAGGTTAATTTTGTTTAATTTATCGATTTAAGATAAATTTTATAATTATTTTAAGAAAACTAAATATAGTATAAGATTTATAATAAAAATTTAAAAATAAAAATTATGTTTAATATTAATTGATTTAAATTCATAATAGAAATTCAAAAACAGCTCAATGTTATCGTTTTTTTACGTAATATTCAACATCATTACAATTTAAAAGTCTTAAAATTCACATCACATAATTGAAAAAAGAAAAAAAATTCAAGCCAAGAAACTCTTAGTTAAAAAGGTATATATAAATATATATAAAAATATGAGGGGTATATATGAAAATATTTATACACACATTAGATATCGTTTGATTCGATTCAGTTCAGATTGATTAGGGGAATTTAGCGGTTTGAACGGTTTGTACTTTCACCCCTAATAAGTTAACGAATTGTCTAGGTGCGGACGTCCGTACCATGAGAATGAATAGGATCAAATGGTAACAATATACGATTAAATGGTAACTGTCTACAACTAAATGGTAAATAAAATACCATTATGTCATAGAAGTTATAAAACCAAATAATGTTAAATTAAGTGGTTTTGTGAAAATTGTGTGCCGTACTAAAAAACTGAGGGCTGTTTTACGGTAGTAGATCTTTACCATTTGGTCGTAATTTGTTATCATTTGGTCATAAACTTTTACAATTCGGTCGTAAACGTTCGCAGGTTCGCACCATTGTTGTGTCTTAGGATTACTCGCATTTTAGGCTCTCAAATATATGTGAGCTTGGAAAATGAATCACTTGGTTTCAAACTTTGCAATTTTGGCCCTAATATTTTATTTTTGTTACAAAATGAGTTATTTTGGATGAAATTCGTTAAAACCTAGCGGGGCATACTCACGTGCAAAATTCGTAATTTTTCAAAGACTAATGTCATTTCCCTCCTAAATAAACTATAGGGTCTAAATTGAAATTTGTTAAAATAAATCTTAATTTATGTAAATTTGTACTAATATTAATTTTTTTAAAAATATTAATATTAAAGTATATTATAGTATTTCAATTAAATTAAATTTAAGTTTTAAATCACTAATTATGATTAAAAGTTAAAAAAGTATTTAAATTAAAAATTATACCTTAATTAAAAATATCTAATAATATATTAATTATATCAAATCCTAATAAAAAATCATACATTAATTAAAAATAGCTAATTATGTTCTACTTTAGTTAAAAATTATACTTTAATAAAAATATCTAATTATATCCTACTTAATGAAAAACCATATCTTAATTAATAATACCTAATTATATATATTAATTATAGGGTTAATCTCATTTTAGGCCCCAAAGTTTCCGTGGGGTTTCAAAGCAGGTCCCTAGGTCTCAAAAATTTCGAAATGGGCCATAATATTGCATTTTTGTTTCATAATGGGTTTTTTTTGACGGATTCGTTAGAAACTTAACGAAATTCAATTCACGTGCAAAACACATGAGTTTTCTAAGGATCTAAGTGTCATTTTTACTTCAGATAAAGTTAAGGGTATAAATTGAAAATTTTATAAAATAAACAGAGAAAAAATAAATTAAAAACAAAAAAAAAACCCACTCCTTTCTCTTCCCTCCCGTCTCTCTCTATTCCCTCATCCCTTCTCTCTCTCTCTCTCTCTCTCTCTCTCTCTCTCTCTCTCTCTCTCTCTCACCCGCCCAAACATCATCCTCCACGGCCGCCGATAACCACCATCCTCTTCAGCCGAACACCACATTTTCTCGATTCAAATCCATCTTCCACCCACCATCAAGTTTCATTTGGGTATTGAAGAAGCAATGAAAAGCCCCTCCAAATCTGGGTTTCCATGAAGATGGAGACGGGATCGGCTGTTCGCCGGCGGTGGTAGAATTTACTCCCCCCTACTCTCTCTCTCTCTCTCTCTCTCTCTCTCTCTCTCTCTCATGAAAGAGAAGAGTTTGGAGACGGGATCGGCTCGGAGATGTTCGATATGTTCCTGATTTGAAGAAAAATCTAATCTCGCTTGCAGCCTTGGATGGCAAAGGCTATCGTGTTACCATGGAAGGTGGTACGTTGAAAGTATCTCGCGGAGCATTGGTTGTGTTAAAGGGCACCA
>JAOWAN010073036.1:0-11158 GCA_028566635.1 Lobelia cardinalis
TAGTAGGTATGAGAGAGAAAACCATGGTTTTTGAAACCAACCAAGTGAACGAAAAAACTAGTAGTTTTTGGAACCAAAGCTCCAAAAATAACCCAACTAAACGGAACCTTAATTTTCAGCCCTGCCGTCTAATCTTTAGTAGTGGTTTATACTTGGAGTTGGTGGTTTGTGTAGTAAGAACAAATGGGATTGTACCAAGATGTGAACATGATTATACGAAAAAATTAAAATGAAACTTACTTAGAGAACATGGATGAATTACTATATTGTTCAAATATCCTTAGAACATTTATAAGTTAATAAAGATCGCAACACCAAAGGTATGCTTTAGATGTGGTATTATGAACATAATTCACTGTCGTAATATTTTTCTTACATAAAAACTGTTCTTACTCGCCCTGCATTAACAGGAGGGTTCACAAGAGTAGGCCAAATATCCTGGAAATAGTGGAGCTCTGTGGTTATAAGGAATTTTCAAGGAATGGATTGCGAATTGAATTTGCGAATGCGCTTTGTCCATTTGCTTTCATATGCAAAAATGAGGTTGATGTATTTCATTCATATTCTTTTTGTAGTTTGGCACTCTCTTTTGGAAGCGTTAATTCTTGACACTTATACATTGTTTCTCCTCTTTTCAGCCCCCTTCTGCATCTGGGAACCCTTACATGCTGTATGCATTGACTGTCACAGGAGTTGCTTACATGATTAGACTGAAAGATATACATGATTATGGATCCTGCTCTGTTTTCCCACCTGAGGAGATCGTTGAGCTTAATATCCAAACTAATCAACGGTATGGATCAATTACAGCAATAGCTGCCAGAGCAGGATGTCTTGTAATTGGCGGAAATAATGGATTAGTTGATTGCTTTCAACTTGGCATGCTTGATCCTAGTGATCCAGGTACAAAAGAAGTTAGCATCATTTTTTCTAAATTGATCCATTGTCTACCCATTTGTTCCAGCTTTGTTTTCTGTCACATAGTTTCTAAGTGAAGTAAGAAAGGCATAGTGTTAATATTTAGTCTGGTATCTATGGAAAGTTACCACAGTATTGGCTTTGGTAGTTATGCCTTAATGCTGTTATGTTCTTTGGAATCCTGGACCTCTTGAGGCTCCTTTTGTATGCTACAAAATTCAGCAGGATTCCTGACATACTTTAGCACAATCTCTTAGGATTTTTGCACGAGCTGCGGGATGATGCTGGTTTTGGACGCTTGTGGGGTTTGATGTCAAGGTATTCATTTCACGTTTGCAGTAATTCTATGGAAATGTGTTTTTTTAAAAAAATTGTTCATGCTGCTGCTTTTTCTCATCAAGATCTTTGTCACTCCAATCTGGTTGTGAACCGTGGATATTTATTTGTTTGTTTTCTAAACCCACTACGTGTGAGAATATCATTTGCTTTAATATCTTTTATGAGGTATGATGTAGAATGTGGTAAGGAAATAGAAAAGATAGAGAAATAAGGAGAACCTACCTTCGCAAAAGATCGGTAGAAACACAACTCAAAACTCACAAGCTTATTTCCTCATAACTCAAATCTGATTAGAATGAATGGTTACATCCCTTATATATACTCTAGGCTAGCTAATTAGAAAAGACTCCCAACTTTAAAGTAACTCTAATACTAATACTAGTCTTAATCTTCTGTGCTAATTAAAATACTAAAAGACTAATGCTATACTTCATAGCTTAACACATTCCTAATTAATACTCCGTTCCAAGAAACGAGTCAATTATTCCAATTTGGGACGTTTCATTCAAGGAGCAACTTTTAAAAATAAAGCTTAAATATTTGTTTTTTTCCCAATTTTTTTAAATTCAAAACATGAATTTTTTTCACATATTGTAGAAAAAAAATACAATTTTAATATAATTTGTAAAAGATTAAAGTGCTAAAAGTATAAAATTTAAAAGTTTACTTTCAAACATGGACTCTTTGTCCGGAACAGAGGGACTAATATAGTACAACATAATAACAATTTCACGCTTTTGTGCTTGTACTTGCGTCCTGCATCGAGGTACCTGATGATGCCTTTACATATATCCATGTATAAACTTATTTAATTTTATATATACACTAATCACAATGGATTTTTCTTAATTTTAGTATAAATACTCTTTATTCATTTTTTATTTTGATTTGTTTTGCATAGTCCTCATTCATGCCCATGATACTATGTTATTTTGTTCGAGGCTCGTAGCAAATTTGCAAATGTCCTCCCCGTTTTTCAAATCTTTGAGATTGCGTCAGGCCTTAAGATCAATTTAACTAAGTATGAATTAGGGGGGAATTGAGTTATGTTTGTCTAGTATTCTAATTAATTATCTCTCTATTTAAATTACCCACGTGAGTGGCAGAGCGATTAGAGGGGATAATGTGCCGATTTTTGTGTTATGGGTTCGGGGAGGAGAGTAAGGCTCATTTGGTGGCTTGGAAGAAGGTTAGTACGCCTAAGGAATTGGGGTTCGGGGCTCGGGAATTTGGTTATAAAAAACATTGCTTTGATTGGTAAGTGGATATGGTATTTTCCGTTGGAGCTGCATTTTTTATGGCATAGAGTTATTCGGAGCAAGTTTGATGTGAACCATGATAGGTGAGATCCATCTGCGAGTCTTTCCACCACCTATGCTAGTTCGTGGAAGTTCATTTATGGTTGTTTTCACCTCTTCTATCCTCATGCTCGTTATGAGGTTGGGGTTGAGAACCAAGTCCGGTTTTGGGAGGACCACTGGATAGGGAACTTTCCTCTCGAGATCTCTTTTCGTCGCTTGCTTCGAATTTCCACTTTTCATAACACGCCTATTGCCGTTCTTCTTGTTCGGGTTAGGTGGCTTGGAATTTTCATTTAGTGAAGAATCTTAATGATTGAGAGTCCATGACGGTTGTAAATTTACTGCTACAGATGTCTTCTTTTCGTTCGTCGAATCTTCAATCCGATCGTCGAATTCGGTTTCCTGAACGGTCCGAGTCTTTTTCTGTCAAGTCTTTCTCTAAAGTTCTTTGTCCTCATATACATTTTGACTTTCCGCTTTACCATTTCATTTGGAAGTTCAAGGTTTCGTTCAAATACAAAGTCTTTGCTTGGTCGGTGGTCCTCGATCGTCTGAATACTTATGATTGGTGGCCGAGGAGACATCCGAAGATGTATATCCCTCCAGATGTGTGTTATGTGTATGGGGGATAGCGAGTCTCACTAGCACTTGTTCATGCATTGCTCGAGGGTTTCGAGTCTTTGAAGCAAACTGTTTGAGATACAAGGTGAGCTTTGTATTATGCCTCGCGGTATGGAGGAGTTTTGCATGATTAGACATTTAGGTTTTGGTCGATCGAGGGATGCTTCTTTGTTGTGGGCTTGCACCGTGTTCAGTCTGCTGTGGAACATTTTGATTGAGAGAAACTATTGAATTTTTAAAAATCGAGAGTTATCGCTTTTATTGTTGTGGGAGAAGATCATTCTGCAGTCTTCTCTTTGGGCTAGGAGTTTTGGTGCTTTCCGAGGCTTGACTTTGGGTGATTTGGCTAGAGATTGGAAAGATGCTATAGTGTAATTCGTGCGTTGTTGTTGTTTTTATTTTTGGTGGATTTCTTGTCCGCATGTTTTATATCTTCTTCTCTTATCAATGATATTCTTCTTTTATGAAAAATAAAATAAACTTTGGCGTTGAGAAAAAGAATATTCAACTAGAAGGAGAAGAAGCTACGTAAGAAAGACGAGCAATTCATCAAAAGAAAAATGGAAAAAGAAAACTCAAGAACATAGCCAGAAAGGCCTAGAACTAAGGGTCCGATCACAGATACGATATATGTAAATATTGAGAGATATGGTACTGTTCACAATATGAATATGAAATGATATGAGTGATATGAGTTTATGAAATAAAAGACTAAATTGCCCCCATGATATGAAAGATTTGAATGTGATGTGAGGAGAGAGAATGTGATATGAAATGTTTGAATGTGAGGAGAGAATTGAGGAGAGATGAGAGATAATATGATGTGAAAGGTTTGAATTGATTTGTGATAGTGTATATGTATATAGGGGTAATGTATGGAAAGTGTTTGATATTGATATATGATATTTGATGATATTTGGGTGTGATATTAAAAATATATGTAAAATATAAGATGTAGTGATATTCAAATATAATAATATATAAGACTCGTGATCTGACCCTAAATAAACTTGCTAACATATTAAAGCATGCCAATCTGCTTCAACCCTATAGTTAGAATTCCTTTAAAAGCATCTCCCGTGGGAGCCTACATGAGCGCAGAGAACCAACCCTATCCCAAAGAAGAGACCAAGACAATTGTTGATCCCGAATTCTGGAGTTCCTCTCGTCGGAGGTCGATTACTGTACTTTTCTATTGGTTTGACAGCAACCACCTCATCGGAATTGAAGCAAGCTTCTTTTGATTTAAATACGATGCATGTGCAGCACAACTGTTTACACCGTTTTTAGAAATGGAAAAGAGAAACGACTGACCAAAAGTTGCTGTATCCTTCTGTTCATGTATTATCCCTCAAATAATGAGATTTCACGAAAATGAGGTTATTTCTTGATATTGCCTTCTTGTACAGTTGTTCAAGAAATCTTGATATTTGCCTTCTTGGACAGTTGCTACAAGAAAGTTTCCATTTTAATCATGTAGAGCCTGCAGTGGGAGTGGATGTATGTTGTAGACGCACTACATATTTACATAATTACCTCATTTGTTCAAAAGATAGCTTCTTGTCAGTATCTACGATATGTGCACGATACGAGGTCCATCAGTTCGTATTGCTGAGATGAATGGAGATAGTACAGAATCACAGGTATCGACTGATTCATGATACATATCTTAGATACACGGATACGTACGACAGTTAGATACGTAAATCTCGGGCTTGGATCAGGTTTGGCTGACCCAGAATTAAAGAAAATAAGTAAATTACTAAGTGATTGGGCAAGGGTTGAGTTTTTGCCTTCTAATTGTTGATGGAAAAAGTTTTTTTTTTTTTTTTTTAAGATTCAAGAAAAGAATAGACAAGAGGAGGACAACAAGCTGGCCTCCAAGAAGAGAAAAGAAGAAAAAAAATAAAAGCAGAAAGTAAAATGCAAAAAGTAAAAAAGCAAAAAGCAAAAAGCAATAGGAATATCTTTTGCCTTCTAATTGATTTAGGCTCTTTGATGTTTCTTTGAAATATAGGCAAATAGATATTGAAGACCTGGCCTGAAAAATTATATGACTTCTACACATCTTGTGTTAGTTGGTGATTTAGATTTTAGAGTTTTGTATATCTTGATTTTAAGAAAGTGGGATCACGGTGCCCATGGTTGATGCCAAGAAGGGCTAGTGTCTTACTTTAGACGATGTATGATGTGATTAAAATTGCTTTGACATCAAAATCAAGTCATACATAAAACTTCTACTTAATTTAGATATTAGTTACTCCCTCCGTTTCGTTTTAATTGTCCATGATAGGGATATGTTGCAAGAGAAAAATGTTGCTTTCAGGACAATTAAAACGAAACGGAGGGAATATACTTTATCTAAAACTTAGTATCTTACGGATGCAAAGCGATACGCGATACGATACGATACACGATACAATAGGATTCACGATTAGACAACTATAATCTGGCATAAGGAAATTCTAGAACTCTTGGGTACCATAGAAATTGAAAGCTTTTATCTGCTCTCCTCCCCTTAAACGATTAAATTCCAATGAATGGAGCATAGTTATTAAAGGCGCAAGGCGCACCAAGGCGCAAAAGGTGTGCCCGGGGCCTAGGCGCAAGGCGGGCGCGTGCCCAAGCGACGAGGCGCACAGAAATGCTTTAAAATTAACTAAAAATATAATATAGTTATATACAACATCTGCAAAAGCAAATAAATCAAATGCAAGTAGTAAATTAAACATTGATACGAGTTATAGATAGAAAAAGGTGTCTAAACACGCAAGTAATGACAAACAAGTGAAACTAGAAATACTGTACCGGGAGAATCACCGCAATATTCACAGGAATCACAGCATTATCCACCAAAACAGGGCTCAGAAATACTGTACTGGGAGAAAGAACTTGAAAAAAGAAAGAAAAAATGAAAAAGCAGGGCTGATACGTAAAAATTGAGCTCTGTACCAGGTGTCTAGCAGCATGATTACTGGACTGAGTTTAATAAAAAGACACAGAACATGATTATAAAAGAAGGCCCTGATTAAAAAGAAAAAAACCGTACGAACAAAGATGAAGGATTGTTCAATTCTGTACCCAAAAAGAACAGAGAAGGGGGAAAAAGGAAAAAAAAAATGACATAGAAGGGGGTAGAAAAAGAAGAAAGAACTGGGAAAAAGGAAAAAAAAGAAAAAAGTAAGACTTACCTGGGTCGGAGAGGGTTGCCGGAGGTCACTGGAGGTCTACGAAGGTCGCCTGCTCGAGGTGATGCTGCTGGTGCAGTCTGGAGGTGGTAAGATTTTGGTCGAGTTATGTGTCCTTACTACCGTGTTATATAAGGGAACTATCGTGCTAAAAACGGTAAATATTCTTGCCTAAAAGACTGTTAATATTCTCCATATCTGTGCCTTGAGCCTTGGCGCACAAAGCCCAGGCTCTCGCCTAAACCCTAGGCTCGCCTAGGCCCTCACCTAAGGAACAGCGGCCCACCTAGCCTATCTCAGGCCCCAGAGTTGCACCTCGCTGCGCCTTGCGCCTAGGCGCGCCTTTGATAACAGTGGACTGGAGATAGTGTCACTGTATAATGCTATTTTTCAATACGTTTTGATGTATGGAAATTAGAACGATGAGGTGAGCATCTCATCTTACCTGTCTCCTGCTGGACATATCCCTCGTGCATCTGGTGTTAAGAATGTGGATTGCATTTGTCCATCTTCGGATAACCTCTTCTTGTTGATTTCAGGATTTCCATACGAGGAAAGGATGAAGCATGTTGGTTGAGGTGTGCGGTTGTGGGTATTTATTGGGGATTGTGTGTAGAGAAATGCCATTTCCTTCAAGACAAGCAATTCCCTTTTTCTTATCTCAAGGGTTGGGTAGTGATCATTTCTGCTTTTTTTGGCCTGAGCTTCATAAGCTTTTTAGAAAATCACTATGTCGATTCATGGAAGAGACTGTGGGGCTGTGCTATATTACCTATTGTCTCCCTTGTATATATATATTTTTTTGATAAAAGAAGAATATCATTGATAGAGGAAGAATGTACAAAGAAAGGCGGACAAGAAATCCACCAAAATCATCCCAAAGACAAACCTTAAAAAGCGCCAAAACTCCTAGAAATTTCTCTAGCAGCTTTCCAATCTCTAGCTAAACCTCCCAAAGACAAACCTTGAAAAGCGCCAAAACTCCTAGCCTAGAGAGAAGACTGCACAGTAATCTTCTCCCACAACAATGAAAGCGATAACTCTCGATTTTTTAAGATCCGAGAGTTCCTCTCAATTCAGATCTTCTACAACATACTGAATAACACACAATTCGACGGCAAAGAAGCATCCCTCGAACAATCAGAGCCCACGTGGCTAATCATAATGAACTCTTCTACACTGCAAGGCATAATGCATGTCTCACCCCGTACCCCAAACAGCTTGTACCAAAGACTCCGAGCCATCAAGCAATGCATACACGGATGCTTGTGAGACTCACCAGCTCTCATACACATGACGCACACATCTGGAGAGAGATGCATTTTTGGTTGTCTCGTTAGCCGCCAATCATTAGTGTTCAAACGATCAAGGACCACTGACCAAGCAAAGACCTTGTATTTAAATGCAACCTTCGACTTCCAAATGTAATAGTAAAGAGGAAAGTCAAGTTGGATATGTGGACGGAAAATTTTGGTGAAGGACTTCGCAGGAAAAGACCCAGTTTGATAAGGACCCCGGATGCGCCGATGAGATTGAAGATCCGAAAGACGAAAGAGGACAGTTGAAGCAGTAAATCTGCAACTGACATGGACTCTCTATAGGAGACCTTCACACCATCATTTCCTGCCCAATAACCCACTATTAAGCACTTATTAAGCAAAATCATAAATTTGTCGTTTTTGAGAAATGTTTCAACTTCAATCACTGGACGGGGTAATGGAAGACCAAAGCTAACATGGACATTTATAATGCAAAAAGATTTGAACGATTGTGGCTTATGTGATGACCCTGCATTTGACCGTACGGAATCGCGGAAAATGATTCATGCAGCTGACCCCAAGTGATTGAGAATAAGACTGAGTTGAGTTGAGAATTATAGCAGTGTTGCTAGCTTTAAAAATTTTGATAGTCCGAGTGAGACATTAAATCTAGGCATTTAATAAGAGGTATATAGGAAAGTACCATAATGAGTTGTTCCATAATAGGATATTGGATAAGCATATTTGGGATAGAGAACAATAGTAGGAAGACAAGTATATTGGGACGGAGGGAGTACTTTTCTTTATTGACATAAATATTTTTTTGCTTTCTGAAATTTAGAAAAAATTATGCCCTATTATCATCTTTGGCATTAAGATAATTTCTGAAAATTCTAGAGAACCCTCTTTCTTAGTTCTTTTACTAATGTCGAAGCACTCTGTCCCAATGAAGCATTTAATAGCAGAAAGAAAACTGGTTTCTAGAAATCTCATGGCATAGCAGACTGGTCAAATTTGGATGTAAGCCCCTTATATCAAATTGAAAATATCAACATCATCAAATTACAATTTTCCATGATGTCGTTTGAGTGGGATGAATGGAGACCTCAATCTGTAATCTTTGTTTATCAAGCAAGGGTCTAGAATTGTGTACACTCTTGTATCTTTGTTACTTTCGATCATCTAATTTGTGAATTGCTGTTGCCTACCAATTGTTTCTGATTATTAATTTTTCATGAAGCAAGTTATATGATGGTTATTTTGATTATGTTTTCTTCTGTTTTTTTTCCTTCTGATTGGATTAGTCTGTTTCTTAACTGTCTTCTAGGAGTAGGGCTGTAGCTGCTGTGCAAGATTTGGTAATATTGGAGGTGCAGGGAAGAAAACTTCTGGTTGTGCTTCACTCAGATGGGATGTTACGTGTATGGGACCTTTTGTATCACAGCAAAATTTTCAGTCATACCATGAATGATCAAACATTGACAGGCAAGTTCTTTGGTGTGCTAAGTTTTTTTTTTTGTTGGTTAATCATTTTATGTTAACCCAGTCATTTTTGCTTAACTAAACTATCTCATGTGCGGTGGTTATTGAAAACTTATTGTAATGTATGAGCCATGTATCGACACGGTCGTGCTTATTGACTTAAGCTCGAGTTCATAGACCTTTCTCTCTCCTTCAGCAACTTGGAGAGGTTTTCCTGGTGCATGTTTTCTAGAAGAGATGAGAACATACCAGAAAACAAGGGTTTTATTCTAAGAGAACGCGAAAAGAAGATTGGTTTATAAACTCTTTTGACGAGATTTGACTGGTTGAGATCTGAGACCTCTCACTGTAGTTTGGTCTTGTTTGTGTATGGTTCTCTCCTAGGGGTTCAGGAGGTTTGGATGGAGCTTGTGGACTATTGACTGAGGCAGATCTGCTACTATTGCTGTTCTCTCTTTTTTCTTCAATATGATGGCTCATTCTGATCATGACCCATGACTTTCTTGTTCAAAGATATATTCGGAGACATTTAGCTTTTTTTCTGATAGTTGTTTTTAAACTCAGGATTTGGTTAGAAAGTCTAGGTTTCATGTGGGCGACTTTAATCCTCATATATTTCTACAATTCCATCCTTCAAATGCAGACAGATTCAATTGAAGATGTATTTTCTATTGAACCTAAAATTTACCTTCTTTATAGAGAGCAAATTTATTATTAACTTCCAGAATAACTTTATCTAAGTCGCATCCTTCATTCCTTCTCTCTGAACTTTCTAGTTGTTGTTCGATGCCCCTCTCAACACTTGTGTGTCCATACATGATGCACCATATATGTGAATCCTAGAGATTATCTTCTCAACATGCAAGACTTCTTCAGCATATCCTCCTTTTTGTAATAGGAAGATCTAATTTTCTTAAAATCTTTCGTCCTATCTGTAAAATTTATTTTTCTATCCCAAATAAGGAACTCCTGAATTCCATTTTGAAATAGATATATGTAGGGTTAGGATATTCTTCGTTGTTCGATCTTCCAGGAAAGCACTTGTTCATTACTATGGACTTGCAGTTATGTTAGTTTGTCCAGCATCATTAGCACTTCAATTGCCTTAAACAACATTAATGAAGTTTGACATGGTTCGACTACAGATCTGAAGGTTTTCGAGTGAGCCATCTGTACTTAATGCAGTGTGCTACTTGTGGTTTATTAAATAGATCATATTCAGTATGATATATTTTGGGTTGCAAAATAGGTTTCCAGTGAGTCATTTTCATGTACTCTTTGTGATGTTAAAATTAATTTAATTTCCTTGTTGGATCTTTAGTTGGCTACTGATAACAGATGCTGTTATTTCATCTTGCTCCGCTTGTATTGTTTCAGGATCCACCTTCATGAGATTATGGGCGAGTGAAGCCGTCGATGATACAAGTATCATTCCTTTGGCATTCCTTCACAAGCACTCCTCAGTATGGTTTATGTTTTTTCTCAATTGCTCTCATCTATATTGCCAATGCAGACTCTAGATGGATGAACTTTTTGATTTGTACTTTTCTTATGTGTTGATATTCTTTTCCAGTTTCTGATTATACTTTACTACTCAAGGAGGTCACCGTCTGCATACTTGAGAAATCATACCATTGTTGATACATTTTGATATTCATGCATCTTTTTTACACTGGTCTTCTTTGTACTTGCACTAGGTGGGAAAAAGTTGAGCATGTAAGCCAGGATTTTTAGATATTCTTTTGCATTTGCCGTTAGTCTATAATCTTGCAACTTATTTCTGATATATCTTATCGATCATTGACATCAAATTAGTGAGTAGGTAATGCTTTGTCAAAAGTCTTAACAATTGACGAGAGATCCTTCCTCCATTACAGAAAGAGTGATGATTTAAAGCTAATATAGATAATATATATATCTATAGTATAAGATCAAGTGGTCTTTTACTATTCATTCAACTATTTACCGATGGGACAACGCCAACAGTAGCACCCTTTAAATTCCTTTCCAAGTTTCTTGCTTTTGCCTCCTTTCTCCTCTATTTAATTTT
>JAOWAN010073047.1:0-11158 GCA_028566635.1 Lobelia cardinalis
TCAGTAACAACGATAAAAATGAACATTTAATTTTAAAAAATGAACAAACAACGTAATAAAATGAATAAGCGCTCCTTACTAGGAGCGCATAGGCGCTCCATCTACGAATTGCAAATGAACACACTCACTCTGCAAATTGGGAATTTCACACTGTATTGAGAGCTTTCCATTTGGAGAGAGAGAGATATTATGGTGCATATAAATAATGTTCATTGACATAATCATCCACATATATATCATTCTGGGTGGGTAAGCTACCATGCATCAGCTAATTAATTAGCTTCTACATAAACCCATGATATTCAGTTCATTGGTCAACCCCACAACCACCATTCTCCTATATCTGATTGACACCTGTCAACCTCATTCTAATTAAATTACAAAAATTGAAACCTACATGTACTGATTTATTTTAAATAGTATTTCATCTTATGCTATATAAATTTTGAAAACGATATATATTCTACTAATTATATAAATTTTACGATCAGAACAATTAGAATAAAATTTTAAAATGACAGAAAATTGGCCATCAATGTGATAAAAAAAAATTAAATATTTGAATTAAATAAAAAAACAAATTAATACACTACTAAAACCGGTGATAGTGAAAGAGGGGTTTGATGATTAAATTACACATGAGACGTGCGGGGAAGGGGATCCCTTTATTGGGGGGTGAGGGGGGGAGCTTTTGCTTTACATCTCATGATCCGAATTGGGTTTAAGTGGGGGGGTGGGTTTAGTGCTACCTAAAGTATGGACTTACAAGACACCCCTCTCCCAACCCGAATTAGAGGGTGGGGGTGGGGGGTCCACCTAGAAGCTTTGATTGGATGCTTGTTTACTGTTCCCTCCACTCCAAACAATAAGGCATGAGAAAGTGGTATACTATATGGATGGGGCATTATATTAGTTTAAGTAATGTGTAGGGATTGTTTAATTGTATTAATTGGGTGTTAGGGATCTTCTTGCCTGTGCTTAATATCTCTCTTTTTCAGGTGCTTAATCATGCTCTTGGTATGGTTCTTCTATCCTCGGAAATTTGGCATGCCCATTCCATTCCCTTTAATTGTTTACTAGCGAGTGGCTACTTTAATTTTGCATTCCATGGGTCTGATGGTTTAACCCGTTAGAAAAACCCACCCTCTCACGTGGACTTGGTAAAGAGCCAACGCATCTCGTTACATGAAAATCTTGGTTAAGACAAAATACCCCATTACGTTATCGTACAAACTATTAGAAAACTACCCACAAATTTAATTAATTTCATCTTAACTTTTCTTTTTAAAATATTCTTTGAAGAGTTTCACCTATTTATAAGTGCATGGATCAACCAAGAAGTTCCTTAAAACATCATGCCTTTTCAATTTCGTTATGCTGTAACGAAATTTAGCGTTATAGCGGAACCGACAACGGCTATATTTTTGAAATTGAAAAGGCATGATGTTTTAAGAAAATCGCTATAGCGGTTTCTAGAACGCTAGTGAGGAAGGAATTTATCAAGGCATATGTAATCATTGTTTCAGCAGTGTTTCCAGACACTTTTAAGACTCATTTCTATTCTCTCTCTCTCTCTCTCTCTCACTCTACAACTCTCTTACATTTTTAAGGAGGAATTTCGAAATTGGCTGTTCGACATTTTTCGGGTGCAAGTCTAATCTTAGAAGTAAATCGTCACATATATATCCTACAGCATGGGGGCGATTATTACTTTAAAGACAGTGATCATTCACTGTGAATACTTGCAAATCCTTCTTATTTGCATACTCGGGAACCACTATGATTCACAATTATAAAATTCATGATTTATATTTAAAATTTAAGTTTTACAGTTATAAAATTTATGGTTCACATATTTTATGGTTTACAGTTATACTTCATGATTCACGATCATCAAATTTATGGTTCATAACTATAAATTTTATGATTCATATTAATTCGCAAATTCGTAAAAAAAAAAAAAAAAAAAAAAAAAAAATCGCAATGTAACGAAAACAATGTATCTAGCTAACTAATCCCCCAATTGACAACTCGTTCCGGGGGTGAAGTTGAAGAACAAATCACACGTACGGTCATGTTTTCAAAACACCAACTTGTAATAAATTATTAGCATATGTAAGATGCAGTGATTATAGAATAAATTAGAAACTCTAAACTTGGAGCTTTGCCCACGGATGGAAGACTTTGAAAATTTTGACTATCGCTATCGAATAAAAACCTACTACCACCATGTATACATTTCGAGAAATTGGAAGGTCAAGAAACCACAAAAAATTATGAATATTTGAATACGACATTGAATAACTACTACATATATTAAGTGGGAAAATTAAATTACGTTTTATTTATGTTTTTTTTTTTAATTTAAAAAAAAATATAATGGAGGGGTTTGAGGTTATGAATGATGTAGCAAATTACTTAAAGATTCAGTTTCATAATTGAGATAAGGTATGATTGATTCGTCATGCCTCTCTTGTTCGCTTTTATTTATTTTTTTTTTTGTTCATTTTTTCCCTTTTTCCTATTAATTTAGTTACCATGTGGCACAACTCCAACCGTTTCATCTTAATTAAGATATACGGAACAGGAACATGCCAAAAGGAGTTACTTAAAACTAGAAATTGGAATATTTTTTCTGCTTTTAGGTTTGATAATTAAGATACATGAATATTTTCTGTTTGTTTCGATTTAATTGTTTCTGATAACGATATGTTGTGTTTGCTTCGATTTAATTGTTTCCGATAATGACATGTTGTGAGGAAAAAATCGTTTTTAATACAAATAGAACAAAAACGAAACGGAGGGAGGTAATGCAGCTTAACTTTTTTTTTAAATAACTTTTGCTTTGGCCAAATTAATCATCATCAAAAGTTGATTAAATACTCCCTCTGTCCCGTAATAGATTAACTTTTAGAAATTAAAATTTATCCCATAATAGTTGTCTTTTTAGAATTTCTAGACTTCTTTTACTCATATTTTCCTAATTTACCCTCTTATTTTCCCAACTACTCATGATCATTAATTACATTTACTTTTCTTATCATCAATAAAAAGGCATTATTTAATAAGGGTGAATTTATCAATATATATTAGTCCTTAATAAGTGTGCACAAAACTAAAAAGTCCTCTATTATGGAACGGAGGAGGGAGTATTTCAAAAACAAAATTAACAAAAACACTGAGGGTGTGTTTGGATGAGTAGTTTTTGGTTTGGTTTTTGAGTTTTTGTAATGATTAAAGTAAAAAGTAAGTGAGAGATAGATAGAAAAAAGTGTTTATGATAACACACCCCGACAGTGTTTAAAGCTAGCGAAGAATATTTGTCCCGTAAAATTTGACCGATAAATGTGTTGTTGGACTGCATTAACCAGTCCAAATGCGCCTCTATCTTTCTCTCTCTATCCCTGATTCTGGGGGCACCCCCTCTATTGATGGGGTTCTACTTCTAGCTCTTGTTGGGTTCTCAAATGCTTAGAAATCACATCAATGAAAAGTTAGTCCAAAGATTGAACCTACTTTTAATCCCCATACCTATATGCTTTTCATGAATTTTTGGCTCCTCAGTCCGTCCATCAAGTTTTCTTTCTTTCTAATTTCACTTTGTCATGATTGAATAAATACTGGCAGATAGCCCATCAATTAATTTTTTTTTTTGGGTGGGGTGGGGGGGGGGGGGTGGGGGGAATTAATGGGTAAAAAAGCAAAAAATAAAACATCATCCAAAAATTGGTTCATTCCCTTTCACCATTTATTTATCAGTGATATTGTAACGACTTGAGCCCGAAAACTTGATCTGTTATCTAGCTCATCAACTGACCCATTTGACGTCCTCGTTAAGGACGAATCAATACCAATACCGTCCCCCTAGTGAGCCCGAGAGCTTTCCGGCCGAGGGTCCGCTCTGATACCATTTGTAACGATCCGAGCTCGAAAACTTGGTCCGTTATCTAGCCCACCAACTGGCCCACACCTAGCGTCGTATCTTGGGTCAACGCCCGTCACAGGCGTCCCAAAAGTTAATGGATGATTCTAGGTTGCTATCTTATATCGCCCCTATTTTTCCCAAAAATATCATTGTTATTATCATACCTAATTTTTCATTCTCACATCATTATTATATACTCATTTTAAAAATAAAAATCATAACTTTTCATCTAAAACGAAGTCCAAAAGCAATTTATTATATAATTATGAGATTATGGATAGTAATTAGCAACTTAGTATTAAAATTACAGTATTAAAATAATTATATGATATGAGGTAAAGTAAAAAATTTAGGACGATAAATAATAAGGATATTTTTGTCCAAATTGGGGGCGATTATAGAAATTTGGGGACGATAAATAGCACCACTTTGGATTATTTGATGTTAGGTGGATAGTAGAAAACTATTAATAAACCGCACGAAATTTCCACTTTTTACCGATGTGCGAATATGGGGTGTTACAGGTATCCCAAAAATTAGGTGCAAAATTCTTACAAGAGTAAGAAACTACTTGACCATTGATTATATACTCCCTGCGTTTCATTTTAGTTATTTATAATAGCGAAATATTATAAGAAAAAAAATATCATTTTGAGAATAATAAAAACTAAACGAATAGAGTATAATACAATACCCTAGACTATTCATACAAAAACAAATATTATTATAAAATGATTAGGGTAAACATTGTGCTATGGAACCATCGATTATGAAGACGTTCGTATCGTGAAAACGGTTACGATCAAATATTAATCATTTACAATCCAATGGTACAACTATTGTAAAATATAGTAAATATTATATCATTATGTCATAAAAATTAAAAATTAGATGACGTCAAATCAAAGTAATTTTGTAAAACTGTGGATCATGTTCAAAAATCAAGAACACAAAGTGTATCATTTAATAGTAAAAATTTACCATTTGATCATAAAAGACGGCTTTACACTTTTACGACTTTTTCATAAAATTTAATAAAATGACATAAAAGTGTTACTATTTGATTGTAAATTTTTATAATTCGATCCTACGCGTTCGCAGATGCAGATAAACCATCCGTCTGCACTAGGACTGAGCAAAAAAAGTGTAAAACCGAATGACCAATCAAATCGACTAAATCGGTCGAAAAGAAACCGAACATTGATGTGGTTTCAGTTTCTAATTTTATCAAAACTGAGAATATTGAGTTGGTTTCGATTTGACCTTAATATTACACTTTTAAAATCAAACCGAATCGATGTTATACTAATATTATATATTTAATTTTGTATATTTAATTAATTAATTATACAAACTTATATTATCAATAATTTATATTTTATAATATTGAGTATTATATTTACATGAATTTTCACTCTTTTCATTTTACTTTCGTTTTTCTCTATTCAACTTACATAAAATAGAATTATGTTCATTGTTATTTTGAAAATTGAATCATTATTTTTTGTCTTTGAAAAAAGCTCTACACTGTGTATTTGTTCCGTCGCCTATCAAAATTTGAAGATTAATACACTTTTTTTTGAAAACCAAAAGTTCATCAAAATCGAACTGAAAAACACAAAACTGGAAAATCGATTTTTCATGTTTTCGGGTTGATTTTAATTTTGAAAATTGAAAAAACCAAACTTTTAATTTGATTTCAGTTTTGATCTAAAACGACCAAAACAAAACAAATGATGATCACCCCTAATCTGCACCATAGTTGTGTACTTGAGCTATGGTGTAGTAATTTTTTGTTTTATTTTTCGGTTCTTGAAATTTTTCCGCGATCTATTAAAAGTAAGGTTCGGGTCAGAAAGTCGATTTTTGTTGATTTTATTTGATGTTTTGTAATGATTAAAGTGAAAAAGTAAAAGAGAGATAGAGAGAAAATGATGGAACCCATAAAAACTTAAAAATCAGAAACGATAATAAACTTAAATCGTGATCCAAGCCTAAGACAAAACACAAAGGAAGAGGGATGGGATTTATAATGAGAGAAAAATGGAAATCACAGAATAGAAAAATATATATTAAAAATATATACATCCAATCAAGGCCTATTTTTACATACATGCATGAGAGAGGATGGAGTTTTTTTTTTTTTTTTTTTAATATATATACGTGTATGTGGAGAGGAGCAATTTATGTCAATATTATGCACTTTGTAATATTGAACCAATGTGTATTGTGTACATAATGTCAATATTTTTTTATAGAGTAAATGTAAGCGAAAATATGTAAAACTAATTTATTTATATATTAAGTAACAACTTATCTAAAAGCTTAAGTTAAATGAGCTATATTAATATGTATATTTTGCTTTAATAAATATCACGTATATATTTTTACCCTAAACCATTTTGAAGGTATATTGTATGTCCAAGCCACCACCCTCCTTACTGGGAATTTTGATAGTGCACTTTTAGGACAATAGATTGAGTAGGGACGATTTTGTGATGATATGATATTTGGTTGAACGGTCAAGGACTAAATCATTGTTGTTCATGCTAAACATAGGATACCCATCCATCCGCTTCTCATCTTTTAATTAAAATTTCCTCCTTTGCAAAAGGGTAAAAAGGAAAGCCACGTATATTCATACTGCCAAGCTTTTTACATGGCCAAATTTTTGTACTTGGTCTAAAGTCTTTCAATTCAAATGAGTCAATCACAAATGGGGCTGTTACATAAATTGAGCATGCTCGTGATCGATCGAGTCGACTCTCGATATGTTATCGAGTTGAGCTCAATACGAATTGATTTTTTGGGGAAAAAAAATAAAAATCAAAGATCGATATGACCAGTTCGAAAAAAAAAAACTCAAAAAATTTGAGGGGGAAAATGCCCAAGCTCGAGTTCGAGCCCGATTCAAGTAGTTTGATGATCACTCACGATCAGCTCGATATATAGCTTATTGAACTAGACCTCGAACATGATTATAGACTCGAGCTCGATAAAAACTTGACTTAATAATTTTCTATTGAACTCGAGCTCAAACATGCAAAATTTGGCTTGACTCGATAACAGCCCTTCATACAAGTGCAACTAACTTACCCTTTTCTTGGCTTTAGAGTTGATTTTGATTGCGTTTGGATAGTTAATTTTTGACATAGTTTAATTTTTCTTTTGTTTTGATTTTGGTTTGATTTTATTTTTTGAGAAAATCTAAATTATCTATTTACAATTTTAAATAATTACATAATAGTGATGGAAAAAAAGTAATAATTGTAATTTGAATAAAAGAAAATTCAACAAATGTTAAGTATTTGATTGTGTAAATAAAATTAGAGATAATATTATGTAGACTTATAATAATAGTATACTCCATTGGTCTCAAATTTAAATTTATTCATGATTGTTAGTAAATTCCGAAACTAATTTTTTGAGACGCAGGCATGAAAAGTTACTTTTTTTTTTGCAAAAAAGTATTTGAAAATAATTTTTTTTCTTATTTTTGAAATATACAGCGTTTCAATCAGAACCAACTCTAACTTTTAAGCTTTGAGCTCAATTATAAAAGGCCAAATTGCAAAAATAGTCCTCAAATTCGGAAAAATTTTGGGAAAAAGTCATTAAACTCAAGATTTACTCAATTTTTGTACTTGTACCGAAAAAATTAAGCGCAATTAATCCTAAAATTTAATTTTGATCCAATTAAATTTTAAATAAAAATAAATATATATAGTACTTGTTAATGACGAAACGAAAAATATCAGATTCACTAATTTTTTTCTATTTTTTACTTATTTTTCTTATAGAGAGTGAAAAAAAATATGTCAATTTGACGGAGAAAATGAGTATATTGAACGTTTTTATTTTCGATATTAGCGAGTGTCATGCATGCTTATTTTTTTTTTAATTTAATTGAACCGAAATTAGAATAAAGGATCGATTATGTTTGATTTTTTGAATACATGAATCAAAATTAAGTAATTTTAAATTTAAAAAAATTTTTCTAAATATTTTTTAAGTTCAAGCACCATTTTTGTCGTTTGTCCATTATTGAGCTCAAAAATTTGGTCCGTTACCTAGTTCATTAACTGACTTATATCTAGCGTCGTATCTTGGGTCAACGGTCCATCACAGGCGACCCAAAAATTCATGAATAATTTGATGCTAAATTGATAGTAGAAGGCTACTAATAAACCACACGAAATTTTTACATCTCACCGATGTGGGAATGTGGGGTGTTACACTAGTGGAACCTAATTGTGCAATCAAAATATTAATATTAATTGTAATCGAGTTCTATCAATATATGAGCGATGATACATAGAATAACATAAGGACAGAGAATTTAAATCTCATTGTTAATAATTTAAAAGTGAAAATTACCAATTGTGCAATCAAAATATTAATTAATGTTGAATTTTAATGTGGATATTTTTTTATTTTAAATTATTAATAAGCATCCTTAGAGTATTTATCAGTATGATCCTACATATGTTGAAAAAAAGAGAAGAAAATATATGAAGTCGAATTTTCTATCTCAAATAGTATTTTTACATAAATTTTAAAAACAATACACAAATTACTATTAACTAGGTTTTAAAATTTATTATTTAATAATTATCTTTGAACCGTTGAGATGATATTTTATAAAAATAAAAAAAGAAATTAAAAATTAATTGGAATAAAAAATCCGAAGTCAAAAATACATACGCATTTGACATAGCTCAACTCAACTCTCTCAACCGAGTAAAACCCAACATTCATTTGATAACCCAAATTCGGAACAACTTTCTTCCTAGCTAAGCTTTTCCTTAAATTTGTTATTTTATTTAATATATTAAATATATCATTATTAAATATATCTTTATTCTTTATTTAATATATTTAATACATTAAATATATCATTATTCATTACAATCTTGTTAACTGATCAATGTTTATTTTTGAGCAAAAAATTATTATTGTTATTTTTTTTATGTTTATAATATTTTTAATGAAGCTATGAAATTAATTTACTCTTAATTATTTTCAAGATAATTAGATATACATGATACCAATGCCCAATGCACTGCTTTTTAATTTTTTTAATAAGGAAATTAATAGCTACTCCCTGCTCTTCGAAATGAGTAGTATTTTTTTTTTCAAAATTGGTCAATGAAATTGTATTTTGAATAAATATTTTAAAAATAATTGTTTATTTTTTAAAATTTATGAAATTTGTTCTTAATCATTTACTATCATTACAATGATTAAAATATGAAAATATAAAAATATGATGAATATATTTTAAATACCAATATAATAAAATTTTGTATAATCTTATTTTAGGAAAAATCACTCATTTAGAAAAGGGTGAAACTAAATCTAAAAAATTTGAAAATTGAGAAAAGCAACCCCTCTCCCCCAACCAAAAAAAGGGGGGAAAAAGGAGGCTGAAGTTGGAAAAGCATAATGAAAGGTAGCATGTTACCTACAAAACCAAGAGAATAGATAATTGAGAGTTATGGACCCATTTGGGTTAAAAAGAATCTCATAGGTCAAGAACTTAGGTTTGCTAACCCACCATCATGTGACCTCAACTTCCAAAAAGATTATCACCATTCCACTATACCACTAAACCCACATTTGTTTTATCTACATGCGCTTGGTATTATATTTCAATCCACTATTTTATTTGAATTTTGAAAGTTATCTTAAATTTTAACATTGTTTAGGATGAATTTGTGGGGAAAAGGAAAATGAAAAAATAAATATGGTTTAACATTCTTTATCATCTCCAATGATGTGACAATGTAAAATCAAATATCTGTAATATAAAAAAGAGCAGTTAGATGTCATATTAATTGCTTTATTTCAAAAATTTCTCTTTCCATTTTTTCAATTCAATTTTTTATATTTTTCTAATTATTATATTTATATAGAAAAAAAGCTCATTACGTATCTAAGAACACGAATATACCTAGTCAATTAAAAATGAAAGTAGTATTCTTTTTCTTTTTTTAAATATTAATTACTTATGGGGTCCTATCCTATGAAAGTCCTAGGGTCAAATTGTCATATGTCTAAATCGAAATCACGTCCGGCCGTCCGTCCGTCCGTACAACTATTGGGCTGATTGACATTTTGTTTTGTTTGGATCTTCCAAAGAAGCAATACTTCTTTTTTTCTTCTTCTTCATCGAGTTTGGTTCACTTTTGGAAAAAACACATCTCCTTCCTTTGTGAGAATGGATTGTAGTTTTAGAATGTGCGTGGACTTTTCTAATCCAACCATTTTCAATTAAATTTGAGGTCAATATCATGTGTAACCTAAATTACTACACTTTTCGTTTCGATTTAATTGTCCTCGATAGTGACATGTTGTGAGAACTTTATGTCGCTTTCAGAACAATTAAAACAAAACGGATGGAGTATTTAATATATTTTTATTACTTTTGAATTTTAAAATTTTCATAATTTTAAATAAATTGAGTTAATTATAATTAATTATTTTTATAAATTTGCAAAAAATAGTAATATGTGGTGAGAATTTTTTAAAGATGACTAAAAATTAGTCACAATTGGAGGCAAGTCATGTTGGGTCGGATGAAATATATATGGGCTTTTAGTTAGTGCCCATGTACAAGCCCAAGATATTACAAATTTTATATTTCCTCCATTTTTTTTCTTTGAATTGTTTTAAAATTGACATAAAAATTATATATAAGGGGGAAAAGGTGAATAATTAAAAGAAAACGGATATCAATATGTGATTGATAATTTATTTTGTAACGTAAACTTGTGGCATTACGGGCGGGGCGGGCCAACATTCAAAGATTAATTACTAGATTCTAGATCATATAATATTAGAGACAATATTATAGTTTATATGATGCATGCTGCTAATTAATTAAGAAATGTGATTTTTCTAAATTCATATTAACTATCTCCGATTATGTTTTCTTCCAAATACTTAGTTATAATTTCAGTGGGTTAGCGGCGCGATTTGCTAATGTCTCTACTCCTACCACCTTGATTAAGATAGTGATTAGTTATAATTAGTTAATCAAATCTGGGTAAATGATTGATTAAGCTAATTGACATTCTATTAGAGCTAGCTAGTCAGTCAACACAACAAAGTCCTATATATGGAGGGAGTACTAGGAGTCTAGGACTAGGAGTAATTAATTTATCCCCTGGCCAGCTGTGTCATATTTTCTAGAAATATGCTTCGGAAAGGGACCGACGTAACGCTTCCAAG
>JAOWAN010073067.1:0-11157 GCA_028566635.1 Lobelia cardinalis
AAGCCAAATAAGCTTCCAGGGCAGCCTTGGCGCCAGCGGAGTCAGGTTTGCCGGCCTCAGTTTCCCAACATGCTGTAGAGGCTTGGGCTTCCTTAAGCGCAAACTTCAGCCTGCACTCCTCGCCATAGAAGCGGTTCTTCTCCGCTACTCTGTCTCCCTCAAGCTCCTCCTTCTCTTTCGTGAGCTCCTCAACCTTAGCCTGGAGGGAAGTCGAGGTTGCGGACTGCTCCAACAAACTCCCCTGCACGCGGGCCAGCTCAGCTTTCAAGGCCCCCAGCTCCTGTTGTAGCTCAGCCTTCTCCTTCCCCAAGGCTTTTATTTTCCCATCCAGATCCGAGCGGATAGTCCGGCTCCCCTGAGCCCGCACCTCCAGATGCTTGAGTATGCTGGATAGCTGAGAAAAAGAAACAAAGTGAAATCAAGAACATAAAACAAGCGAAAAGCATAACACTTGGGAAATCGAAAAGCAGTGTACCTCAGAGACGGCCCATCCTGCCCTTCCAAGAAGGCGGTCTGAAGAGGAGGCCCTCATCTCCTCGTAAGCACCTGTGTGGGCTATGCGATGGTACACACCCATCCCCACCTTTTCAGCCGGAGTTCCACGGACGGCGGCCACGTTTAGGTGGGATACGGAGGACGCACGCCCAATCTCCGTAATGAGCCCATCTATGGACTCCTTGATCACAGGCGGGACCCAGCTCCCTTTTGGCAAAGGCGGGTGCGCTGGGCTGGAGGAGCGAGATACATGCTCGCCGAAAGATGCAGCGCCGACCTGGCTGCCTTGGGTAGGAGGCATGACACCAGAGGCTTCCTTAGCCACTAAGTCTTTGGAAGTCCCTCTCTCTATAGCCGCTTTCTTTTGTGGACGAGGCGGCGACTTGTCTACCTTACGCTTCCTCACCAGTTGAGCCTCTGGCTTAGAGGCCGCCTCAGATTGCGACTCCCTGGCCGCCGCAGCATCGGGGGCAGCGCCCACGTCCACCGGAGGAGGAGGAAGCCTTGAAAGGACACCGCGGCCCCCAGCCAGGACCGCAACAGTTGGGATCACCGCCAAAGCGGAAGCCACAGTGCCTCATAGGTCTGGGCCATCTCCATCTTACGGCTATCTTTGCCCGCCGCGTTGCTGGCTGAAGCCTTGTCTGCTCTCCTGGAGGCGGGAAAAAACATCTTTGCAAAAACAAGCCAAAAGGAAAGTTGAGTTAGGCAGGGTCTAAGGACGAGTTGAAGAAAACAAAAAGCAAAATAATTCACCCTGGAACATCGCCGGTATCATCATCTAAGGCGTCACCCACTATGCAACTTTCCTAATTCCCCGCCAAGACACACAAAACTCAGAATAGCAGGCCAGACCCTCTGCATCTACGTGGACTACCCATCCGGGATAGTAGGAATCTGGACCCTCAAAGGAATGGCGTCGGGGTTCCACGCCTTCAACCTCCCCGCGCCAGATACCGAACAATCTTAAAGCTTCATTGTCTAAGCCTAGTCTCCTAAAGTCGATCACTCTGTTGGTACTATAGCCATGCTCGTCAACAGAGGAGCGCTTCCCCAAAAATAGCTCTATCGACCTTTTGGCCGCCAATTCGTAATCATTCAAGCCGACTCGGAGACTCCCCAAGGCCTTTGGCTCCCTTGAAGCCACCGGAAAGGTCCAACCATCAACAGACTCTATTACAAGCATGTACGTATCTGGGAACCTATTCTTCCTTGGGAGATGCTCCCATATCTGCAAGGCACCATTAGCTCTCTTTCCCTGTAAGCGGCCTTTGCTTACAGTTAGCAAAAAATAGTGGCGAAAGAGATTCAAAGAAGGTTCAAAACTGAGACTCCTGGAAAGGGTGATGAACACCACCATAGCCCGCACGGTGGTCAAACCCCAGTCCACTGGGACAGTATTGGTGGAAATCATCACTTCCACCATAAAAGAGTCCACCGGTAGTCTTAATGCCGCTTCAAATTGGCTCAAATAAAAAACAACAGCGTGCCTCAGATCCCGGGCCACCTCTCTAGCTATGTCCGTCTGGACTGAGACGCAGCGGAAGGCGCTGGGATCATGGTTGAACTACTCATTCCAAGATTCAATGATGCCGCGTTAAAATTCCTTAGATCCCTTAACAGCTACTTCCTTCCCTCGCCTCCTACGGGAGATGGGGTTATCGGAAGAAGAGGGAAGATCTTCAAAACGATCAACTATGCGGACACCGGAGTCTTGGGATAAGGCGGGATCACGGGTGGAGCTGCCTTCACCATACATTTCCTCCATGTATTCATCCTCATCCACTACCTGACGCCGCCGTCGAGCCGCCGCCATAGTCAGAGCATCAACGGACTCCGTTGTCTCCGAGTCATCCACTTCGTCCTCCACCGCCGTTGCGGCAAAAGGGGAATCCGAGATGGCCAAAACTTGGCGGTGCTGAAGCTTTCTTCTGGCCATGGCGTACCTCTGCGCCAAAATTTCTGGTTTAATAAAAATTGGCTCCAAGTACAATCTTACTTTGGTCAGTCGTTCTAGAGGGACAAGGGCTACTTCACCAAGAGCTAGGGCGTTGGGGACTAGGGCCTCCGGCAGAAGGATTATATCCTTGCGATGGAAACCGCCGCCCATCAAGATTTGGACCACTTCCTCACCTCCCAACGTCCTCCAACGGGCTCCCGCCAACACGTAAACCATCCTATCCCTACTATCGACGGCAAAGCTACACTCCGAAAAATTCATCCTTCACACAAATCAAGACGAAAAACGGAATACTCAGAAACCGGAAAAATAAAATTAGGGTTCCAACACCCTCAAAACAGTTGAAGAAAATTTCAAAGGGGAGAGGGAGTATACCTGCTCGTGGAAGAAGAGGCTTGCGGAGAATGACGAAGAGAGGAAATGCGCCGGTGGGATCGCCGGTGAAAAAGGAGAAGAAACGATGAAGGGTTTAGGAGGACTCCGCTCTTTCGGGGAAATCCAATTTTCTCTCTCTAGAAATCACACAAAAACGATGAAGGGGGTTTGGAAGGGTTTTTCCCCCCTTTTATACTGTTACCAGTATTAAATGAGGGGAAAATCCCTCATCATTATGGACCCTACCAGGATCTCGAAACACGAGAAAGGCGGAAGGGGAACGAAACGACGACCCTGAGAGACGCGCCCGAGCATTTAATGCAACGTCGTCCCCTCAATCCTGCACGCGCCGCAAATTGCATTCAATGAGGTAAGCGTCACAATGACATCAGACAAACCACACAATGGGTGACATCTGGACTCCACTCAACTCAAGCAAAAACATCACAAGGCTGGAATAGCCGCCCTTGAAGCACGCCAACCTGAGGGAGCCTTAGGCGACCATCGAGCCCGCCTCACTAGTCTTCCAGTTCAATCATCTCACTAGAAGATTGAGGACAACTGATGAGCCCTGGCCCATCGGCCAGGCCCAATTCCAGCCCATGGAACAAGATCTAAAGGATTGGCTCACCTCTAATGATCCAACTCTGATACAGAAGTAAACAGGGCGGCCAAGGGCTCAGCCCAACGGGCGGCCTTGTGGTCGCCGTATCTGCCAAGTCCTAAGGGATTGCCATCTCCATGAAGCCCGCCGTGCAGTACACTTAGGGCGGTTACCTAAGAAGCCCGCCCACACGGCACACATAGGGCGGTCACCTTATATGCCCGCCCAATCCATACATCCTATGTTGGAAGGGCGGCCTACCATCACTTGCCCTTCAAGGTGCCAGCAGAGACCCAGCCTGTCCAGATGGCATCCAGAGGATCCCCCGTATTTAAGACCAAGTCTTCCACCAGTCAACCCTGGAGACAATCGCGCCTACGGTTACTCCACCATGGGGGTTACGCCCTCATCTCTCTTAGCAAGAAGGGAGGAATTCAAGCTAAACGGTTACCTCATCATCAATGACTATCTATCCAACGCCTATAAAAGGCCCTCTGAAGGGACCTTGAGAAGGTACATTCACTTTCCATATACTAAACTGCTGCAAAAACACACACACGCACTCACTGCATTCATACGCATTTGTGAGCAATCCACTTTACGTTCTTCACAGAACTAATTAGGGTTCCGCAGCCTTATTCCCACGGAATACTTACTCTCACGCCGGAGCGTATGAGCGAGGCCAAGCCTTCCTCATCACGTTAGGTGTTTTCCGGGTACTCTTTGACTAACAGGTGACACGGAGGATCATAGTTGGAGCCGCTATCCAGCCTGCACGTGGATTGAGTCGATTCGGGCTCGATCGGTACTATTTTATTCAGAACGTTTTATAGAAAGAGACTATTTTCAAAATTGAAGCTGTTAAATTTTATTTGATCTCATAAGTTTCATAAACTTTCTATCTATTTTTCTCTTACTTTTTTACTTTAATCACTACCAAAATTTAAAATTAAATTAAAAAATCACTCATCCTAATATATCTCTCTCCATTTTGGCATAAATTCACTATTCTATTTCAGGACATTTTATAGAAAGAGGCTATTTTCAAAATTTAAGCTGTAAAATTTTATTTTACTTTTTCAGTGTGTTTTTCTCGTAATCGAAAATCGCTTGTCTTAACATAGTGTAGAATTTTTATTGTAGTTTTTGTGTAATTTGTAAAATATATAAAATATTAAAATGAAAGAATTAAAACGTTTGACTTTCAAAAATAAATTTTATAAGCGATGATTTTAAAGTAACACATTCAGTTCTATTTCCTACTAAATTCAAGAGAAAAAAAAATGAAATAGAGAAAGAGCAAAGCTTTGCAATTCTTGTTCTATACCGTAGCTGGATTTAGTCTTATCCAAGAAAAGTCCACCCACAACCATACATCCAAACATTATAAAAAATTCCCTTGCTGCAAACTATAAAAGCCTCATTTTCTCACCTCCCCTACTGAAACTCAAAACCCTAGCTCCCATTTGCCTCTCTTCCTCTCCAAACCCCCAACAATGGCCGCCGCCGCCGCAGCCCGCCCTCTCGTCTCAATCCAACCCCTCGATTCCGACATGGCAACGGACGGCGCATCATCCCTCCCATTGCCCGACGTCATGAAGGCCTCGATCCGCCCGGATGTTGTCAACTTTGTCCACTCTCAAATTTCCAAAAACGCTCGCCAACCATACGCAGTCTCCAAGAAAGCCGGCCATCAGACCTCTGCTGAGTCCTGGGGTACAGGCCGTGCCGTTTCTCGTATCCCCCGTGTACCCGGTGGTGGAACCCACCGCGCCGGTCAGGGAGCCTTCGGTAACATGTGTCGTGGTGGTCGCATGTTCGCCCCAACCAAGATCTGGCGCCGCTGGCACAGGCGCGTTAATGTTAACCAGAAGCGATATGCCGTCGCTTCGGCTATTGCCGCGAGTGCGGTTCCATCTCTGGTCATGGCGCGTGGCCACAAAATCGAGGCCGTCCCGGAGCTTCCACTTGTTATCAGTGACACCGCTGAGGGAGTGGAAAAGACTAACGCCGCCATTAAGGTTTTGAAGCAGATTGGAGCGTTTGATGACGTGGAGAAGGTGAAAGCCTCTGTTGGGATCCGACCTGGAAAGGGTAAGATGAGGAACCGCCGGTACATTTCCCGGAAGGGCCCACTTATTGTGTACGGAACCGAGGGTGCTAAGCTAGTGAAGTCTTTCCGGAACATTCCTGGTGTTGAAATTGCCAACGTGGAGCGCCTCAATTTGCTGAAACTTGCACCTGGTGGGCATTTGGGTCGGTTTATAATCTGGACCAAGTCGGCATTTGAGAAGCTAGATTCGATTTACGGGTCATTTGATAAGGTTTCTGAGAAGAAGAAGGGGTATGTTTTGCCTAGGGCGAAAATGGTGAATGCTGATGTGGCCAGGATTATTAATTCTGATGAGATTCAATCGGTTGTTAGGCCAATTAAGAAGGAGGTGAAGAGGGCTCCAATGAAGAAGAATCCACTTAAGAACTTGAACACAATGCTGAGGTTGAACCCTTATGCTAAGACTGCTAGGAGGGCGGCTCTGTTGGCTGAGGCTCAGCGTGTTAAGTCGAAGAAAGAAAAGCTTGATCAGAAGAGGAAGCCAATCTCCAAGGTACATTGTCTTATTTTACCTTTATTTCTTGTTCCCGACGGTATTTGTTTTATTACACTGCATTGTATTTTTATTTGTGATTTGATTGGAATAAGTTGTGCAACTGATGAATAAAGAGTGGATTCAAACAACTCTTTCCGAGTTTTTTTTTTCTTTTTGCTGCTTGTTATGTGATTAATTTCTCTTGATTTATGAGTATAAATCATCAATTGTGAAACATTTAACAACACATAGCCCTGTTACCTCTGCTGGGCTGTGAGGATCTGGTGCTGATAGCAGGAATTTCGGTGATGGATCTTCCAATATTGAATTTTTTTACATCAAATATTGTATTAAGCAACCGCCCCTTACCAGACCTACAAAAACACATCCTGTCAGACACTAGTACTTTGGCAAAAGTACATTGCTTTAGTGACTGTGAGAAGAGTGTAATGTAGAGGACTCGAATCCAACTGTTTAGTACATAGGTAGATGTTACCTGCAATCCTATTGAAGCTTTTATTTTCTGTATTTTGGGAAGACCCTAGTGAGTGTATCTTCAACTAGCTCAAAAGAAAGAAGGAACCCATTTGTGTTCTTGATGATTGAGTTCTAAATGGCTGTACATCATGTTTAGCTATGATTATTTTATAGGATGAGCGCGCTTGTGCATGCTATGTAGCTATAAGCCTATAACTTCCTGTTTGGCAACAAAGTAGCCAATATTTTCATTGGCTTTGTGGGCATGATTGACTTTTTATGCCTCGGATATTGCCTTAATGGACAATTGATTCAAAGTTCCAAGATATCACTGCATGTTGTTCTTCTTAAGAAATCGTTTCTTTAAAATTAGCTTATTTCTGCTACTGACTTGTGATTATTCTTTCTATTTTTTTAATCTACCATTTGTTGCAGGAGGAAGCCGCTGCGATCAAGGCTGCAAGTAAATCATGGTACCAGACCATGATTTCTGACTCTGATTACACCGAATTTGAAAACTTCACCAAGTGGCTAGGTGTCTCCCAGTGATCTACTGCCTCTTAATTTTACGTTGGTATTTCTTTGTTTCACATGCCGATTAAAGACATCAAGTTGTATTACATGGAGTGGGAAATTGCTGCAGTTATTTTATTTAGTTTGGTTACGTCTCTCATTGTCCAGAGGTTTGGTGTTACTGTGCACTTCAATGTAGACGATGGTTTTGTTTAGTTATCCTGGTCATTTGAGCTTCAGTTAGTTTGGTACATTGCAAACCTAGAAATACATGTCTTAATGCCATTTTGTAGCACTATCAGTTAAAATTTTGGTTATGGTTTTTTAATACTTGCTTGGATATGTTTTGAGAATTTATTGGAATTCGCTTAGCTAACTTGAGGGCAAGACTCTTTGGGTTTTGATTTTAGTGTTGCTTTCACAGGAAAGATAGGCCTATTGTGGATATATAGTACTTAGTTTTTGAAGTTGAACACTAAGCAAATGCTTAGAATTTGTGTACAAGATACCTTTTGTATTGCTCGTTTTATATGGCATGAACATAGTACTCTGAGCTGTTCTGAGTTTTTAGGCTTTGGCTTCCCATTGTTAGCCATCCTTGTAGGAATCACATAGAAAAGTAAGTTGATAAGTAAACTGAAAAAAAAAAATAGTGGGAAACCCTCACCTGCCTTCCTGGAGTTTGGTTAGAGTCCTGGTTATTGGAATGTATTGACATTTTGAGTTTTCCTCCAAAGGTACTGTACTTGTTTACTGCCCAGAAATCGGTCCCTTTTCCTTTCAGAGTGCACTTAAATAATTATTTATATGTCAATTTAGAAACATCCAATCCAGTAACATTTCTTTCACTTCCCATCTTCCTAAAACTTCACGTCCTTAACTTTATTTCCTACCCCTTTCCAGCTATCTAGCTTCTTGATTCCCTGCTATACCACTGCTATAAGTTTTGCAGTGGCTTAGGCCCATTGCCAGTGTGGCTTCAGCTGATGTGAGGTTCCAGTATCACGAATTCTTCTTCCCGTCAATAATAATTGTTGTTGATTCATATTTCTCCCTCAGACTTCAGGATTTGAGCCCTCTTCCTGCTCTCGAGCTCAGCCTGCATGACCATGGTTTACCATCATCAATGGAGATGGTGATGTTATCTTTGGTGATGGCAGACTGATTGGGGATGTTGATGGCCTTTTTCTTGAGAGAGTGGGTCTAGGCGATGCGATTGACAAAAAGGGGATAAGCAAGTTGATTTCTAGAGGAGATATGGTAGTTCCCAACGCTCTCGACAACCTAAAGCTTTCTTCTCAGGAATGAACTGGAGACCGTAGTTGGAGGGATAGTTAGCTGGTGGATGTGCTGCATTTTCCCCTCTCCCTGTGAAGGTGCAAGTGCTCGGTTTGAGCTATTTGTTATCTCCCAGTGAATCGTATGTTTGTAACACAATATGGACATATTTTTCTCAATTTCAATCGATTTGCGTATTGTGTCGATTCTTTGTCATCAGGGGCGGTATAGAAGATTGGTCTCCGCTCCGCAAAGCAGGTCCTCGCAAACGTGACATAAAGACTCCTTATTTATATTTCACTCTTATTAGCAGTTGCAGATCTAGACATTGCCAATATGGGGGATATGTATTTATTGTCTTCATGGAGGACGTGGGCATGGTCGGAGAACTGTTGCATGATGGGCGGAACCACTTTTAAAATCAAGGCAGCCGATAATTGGTCTCTATCCATTGGAAAAGATCGTGGGACATGTCAACAACGGTTGTTACGTCTCCTCGCCTTTTGGGCACGTGGAGAAGTGCTCTAGTGAAATTGCTTAAGTATGGGCAGGGTCGCCCATTTGGCTGCCATGATCGTCACTCGGATGTCCTATATATATGGATGCCGATGACCTATATATATGGATGCCGATGAGATGAAGACGAGGATCTCTATTGGCGAACTGCGCTGGTTGCCGGTGTATAAGCAAGTGGAGAGGTCGATCTGGATCTACCTTCATTAGACTGGCGGGCGACCTACTCGGATCGCCGCGTAGTGCTTTGGGCTAACATGCGGGTTTGCCATTTGGGCAATAAGTGTCCTTGACCTAATGGGCTATGGTTAGATGTAGGCCCATCAAAAGCAAAAGTTAAAAGTTTTTGATATAACCCTAGTATGTATCCGTGCTCGAGGGCATGAAGTTAAAAATTAAATAATTAATTAATTTGTTATATATAGTTTAAATGAAAAATATTAATAAAATTAAATATATAAAAGAATCTAAAACATATTTTAGATATATATATATAGAGAGTATAGATGAAAAAAATAGAGAGAAATAGTATTGATATGTGTGTGTGAGAGAGAGAGAGGCGGAGTAGGAGGGAGAGATTTTTTTTTTGAAAATTGTGTAATATTATTCATAAGATAATTGTCGATCAATAATAAACAACTGGTTCTTATGCTATAGATAAATAGTTATAATTTTTTTTTTTTCAATCATTCAAGTCTTTTAATCTAAAGAGTGGAAGCGTGTCTTTGTGAAATTGTGTATTGTGAAGAAGAGAGAAATTGTAAAGAGTTTGTAGGAATATGTGTATTGCGTGTAGATAAAATAAAAAAGTTTGAAGAATATATATATATTTTTTAAATATTTTAGTTAACTTATTTTGCGTTATTTAAACCACTTAATAATTTTTAAATTATTATTAATATTGTCCCACAGATCTTATGCCATATCTTCTATCGTATTGTCCAGATAGGTAGCATTTGGCAAGGCTGTGTAACCTGTGTTGCAGTGAAGATCCCAGATAGTGTAAAGTTGTGATTTTGGCTTAGGCCTTCAATTTTTATGTCTGATAGCATGTAATAAAATAATTGTGCTCCCCATTTCATTGGGACGTTGTGTTTCACGTGTTAATGGAATAAGATCGCATTTTAATGTCAAAAAAATTACTGCAATTGACAGGTGAATGGAATCAGCATGGGATACATAACAAGATACAGAACAGTGTGCTCTGAAGAAGTTAACCCCACCTATAATTTGACTTCATCCCCAACATAATTTTTAAGTCCTGAATAGGGGGTTCAAAACTGGAGACATAATTTAGACTACAGCCAACATCTTACAAAGAAACTAATCAATCTGTATGAAACTTAAATAAAGATTGAAATAACCTAAACTGCTGCAGCCTCCTGCTGGTGATGCCAAGCTACTACATCTTTGTATGCCAAGTTGCCCCCAAAAATATCTAAAGCACTGCCTACAGTAACATCCACCCGTCCCATCCCTGCAACTTTAATCCTCTCCAAATCACCCATTACCGTGACGCCACCCGCATATGTCACTGGAATCTGGATTCACGTAACCATGAATACGTCTATTAAGCAAAAAACTGGATCGGTTAGGTTAACTAGGGCAATTCAACTACATACTGCAGCCTGTGCAAAATACACGGCTTAAGCCTACATCTTCCATTTAAACCACCTGTGGCACATCCATGCGTACCAGAGGACTTTCTTATAAACATGTAAACAGGATTTCTTACTAATCATTTATAATGCAAGCTCTTGTAAACCATTGTCGGTTAAACCAATTAATTTCAATTATCAGAAACTCTTGCAATTGTCCACAACGAAGCAACATGTAATAAGATTTTACAGCTGATTACTCTACAGTTGAAACTCTTGATAGCGTATACAGTTGCTGGATGAATAAGATGCTTAATACTAGTAGATAGCTAATCTAACAAAGCAGCCTAAGATGCAAACATAAATATCATGAATTTATGGTAATTACCGGTGAGTGCCTACCAAGTAGTGCGACTAGCTCTTCATCAATGCCCAGCCTGCAGTAAGAAAGTAGTTTAAATCCTTGATAAAACCATTAAAGCACTCAAAATTGGATCAAACTTGAGAGACATATTTTACTATGTAAGGAAGCATATACTGCCCCCGTTCCGAGAAAAGAGTCCACTATTGCATTTTGAGACATTTCATTCAAAGTTTATTTTCAATAATTGTACTTACCATTAGTACAAAATTCACCAAAACTTGATAAACCCATTAACGCAATTAAGATTAAGCCAAATTAGAGATGTACAATAAACTTTGTATGGAGTAACATGTTTCACTAATTTGTCAATGCAGATTTTACCAATCTATTTT
>JAOWAN010073096.1:0-11155 GCA_028566635.1 Lobelia cardinalis
CATCCTACATTACTACTATATTACTAAAACACGATACTGTGCACTTGCGGTTGTATACGCACGCTCAGCGCGTATCAAGGCACTCACAATGGATCTCTCTCTCTCTCTCTTAATCTCTTCCAACCCCCTTTAATGAGGCCCATAAGGGTTATATTTATAGGTCTAGGGTAGAAACCCTAAGGAGTGACTTCCAGACATCCTAGAAAGACCAAAATGCCCTTAGGACGGTCCCCTAAAATGACCTAATTGCCATTGTTAAGAGGGCCGAAAATAACAGGATAGTGCCTCTGGACTGTTGCGGTCCAGAGGTCTTGGTCCTCTCCTTTTGCATTTTTGCTCCTTCTTTGGCCGGGTTTGGTGGTCCCCACTTGGATTTTTTGGAGATTAGGGGGCATTGGTCCCCCCTAATCATGCTTGGTTGGTATCTTGTCCCCTTGGACTACCTCCTTTGCTTAATCTCCAAGTTTGTGTCCCAAGCCTATAAAAGAAATGTAACATTTTAATTAGTAAAAATGCAACATTTGGTGATCAGGCCTAAAATGCAACTTTGAGCAATTTAAAGAATGTTGCTATACCATGTGTGACATAGTCTTGTGTTTGCCTATTAATTTATGATTAATTACGTGTAATTAAATTGTACCAGCTCGCGGGGATCAACCTCCACTCCCTTCTTGACCATGTTGAAGGTGGTGGCAGAGCCGAGCTTGTCAAAGGTGTATGGGATTTACAGGATCCCTCAGCGAAAGTCGCCTCTGCCTCTATCGACCAGCACTCCGCCTCTTAGTGATTCTTCCGAGCCTGAGAGCTCCAACAGTTTGTGAACATTGTCCCACTCCTATTGAGGCTGCGTGCTCGTAATTTTTGTAAATAACGCTTCAATTTTTTGGATATTTCCTTCTATGCTTTATTGCTCTTGATATTTGGTGCTCGGTGCTCGTAATTTTGCCATGTTTTGAGCGTGTAATAGTGAATGCTTTTGCCTATATCTTGACATGCTTCTATATATTCCTTTATTTGCTTCTGTCTGCCATATATGGATGAACCTGAGTTCGGGTCTATGTGTGGCGGTCACAAGTATGAGTATGCATTTGCTACTGTGATTGTTTGATCATGCTTGTGTCGATCAATTTTTCATGCCCAATGATATCCTTCAGTTTTCCATGGTTCTAATATCGAAGGTTTGAGAAGTTTCAAAGTTTCTTTAACTCTCATACTCCCAATTTTCCAATGATTCCAATGTTCTAAGGTTTTACAATACTCCAAATATTTCCAATATTTTCCAATGATTCCAAGAATCCAATGCCTTGAAGTGTTCCAATAGTTCCAATATTTCAAGGTTTGTTTTATAATTCTCGTGGTTCCAATGTTTTCCAATAATTCTCACAGCTCGCCCTCCGACTTCCCCCAAAAAGAGTGCGAAGTCTTTAGGCTAGTGTATTTGAGCCGATCATGAGTTCTCAAGGCGATCATTGTACCAAATACGCACACTACTATGTTTGCGAGCAAGAAGATAAAATTTCATTGCGAGCATAGTAAGCATGTAAGTCAATATCTGCTAATGATTCAAAGATGTGTATTCCATTATATTTGTGAGCAGAATACAAAAGAATGTAAGAAAAAACAATGCTCATTTTCAAAAAGCCTTTCAAATGTAGTACCTCTTTAGGTTGTTTGCGTGCCAAGGGTTTGTCACAGAAACTCCACTTGGCCAGCTCATCCTATAAGTCCCTTCCTTGACAATTGTTGTGATGATAAAAGGCCCCTCCCAACCAGGTTCCAATTTCTTTGGTTTGTGCCCGGCTGCATGTTCCTTCCTCAGTACTAAATCTCCAACTTCAAATGCTCGCATACTAACCTTCTTGTCAAAGTGTTCCTTGGCCTTCTTTTTGTAATTGGCCATGTGTAACCCAGTTTCTAATCTGCGTTTCTCCAAAAGATCTAGATCGAGCTCCCTATTGGCTACGTTTTGCTCGGCATCGAAGTGATTGACGCGAGCAGAAGGGACAGTGAGCTCGATGGGTGCTAGTGCGCTCGTCCCATAGACCAACGAGAAAGGAGACTCCCCAGTTGGTCCTCTTACTGTAGTCCTTATGTCCAACAAAATTTTGTCTAGCTCGTCTATCGATTTTCCCTTTCTATCCTCCAAAGTTTTCATCAATGCTGTTATTATAAGTTTGTTCGCAACTTCTGCCTATCCATTTCCTTCAGGGTGTGAGATCGTCGATTGCCAATGACTTACCCCTCTGTCTACCAACATTTTGTTGAAGGTTACTCCAAAGTTCGACCCATGGTCGGAGATCATTGCCCTTGGCATCCCATATCTGCACCGTATCTGGTTTCTCACAAACCTCATTGTGGCTCGCTGAGAGAGGCTCTTGATGGGTTTGGCTTCTATCCATTTAGAAAAGTAGTCTACTGCGACTATGATGTGGTCGACATCTCCTCTCGCCACTGGTAGTCTGACCAGGTCCAGGCCCCACATATCAAAAGGCCAAGTTACTATGATCGGCTTCATTGTTTATGCCGATAATCTTGGAATATCTGCGTGCCTTTGGCATTTATCGCATTTCTTCACGAATTCCGCGACATCCTTCCTTAAGTTGGGCCAATAATATCCATATGTTATTATCTTTTCTGCCAGATTGCGAGCCCCTGGATGTCCTCCACAAATCCCTTGATGCACTTCCTCCAAAACCATGTCGACCATTCTTGGTGGAATGCACCTAAGGAGAGGTTGCGTGAACGACCTCCTGTATAGTGTTCCACTCATAATTGTGTATCGTAGCGATCTCTTTCTCAATAACAGAGCTTGGTTGGGATCCTGAGGTTGTATTCCATGCTCTATATAGTCCATCATCTCGTCTAACCAGTCTCTGTCTTGTTCTTCGTCAATATCCATTACCTGAGCTCGCTCATAAGCTGGGGTTTTCGAGAATTTGACCTAGACTCCTTCCTCCTGATCTTCGAGCTCATTGGTTGCCAACTTTGAGAGTTCTTCTGCTCACTAATTCCATCCTCTGTCTATCTGAACTAGTTCCCGGAACCTGAACTCTTCCAGTATGTCGACTGTAATCTTCCTACATTAGGCGAGCAGAGGATGGTTGGCACCATATTTTCCCAAGACTTGCTTCACTACTAACTGCGAGTCACAATACACTACAATGTCGTCCACTCCTATGTCCATTGCTAATTCCAATCTTGCGATCAGGGCCTCGTATTTAGCTTGGTTGTTGGAAGCTTGGAACTTGAACCTGACCGCCTTTCCAAATTTCTCCTAGGAGTACTCCTGCTCCACTGATGTCCATACTGGTTGAGCCGTCTACGAATAAAGTCCAATGCCCGGAGGTCCTCTGCCTCCGTCTACTCAGCTCAGCTTCTACAGGGATTACCTGAGCTCTCTGGTCGGCTGCAGATGCTGTAAAAGAGGTTTGTACAACGAAATCTGCCAGAGCTTGCGTGCCGATCACTTTCCTTGGCTTGTAGCTTATGTCGAACTCTGTCAGCTCGATTGACCACCTAAGCATCCTTCCTGATACATCTGGCCTATGCAGGATCTTTCTCAGAGAGACGTTGGTGTTTATCACGATCGAGTGGGCCATTAAATATGCTCGCAACGTGCGAGCAGCTAGGACCAACGCGAGTACAACCTTCTCTGCATCCTGGTACCTTGTTTCCACATCTATGAGGGCGTGACTGACATAATAGACCGATCGATGTATTGTACCTTCTTCTCGTACTAACACAACCGCAACAGCCCTGTCAGAAGCCGCCAAAAATATTCCCAAGATCTCGCCCAGTGTTGGAGATGTGAGTAGTGGTGGACTGCCCAAGTATCTCTTCTGAAGCTGGAACGAGCGCTCGCATTCTTCTGTCCATACGAAATCCTTTCCCCCCTTCAGAGCTCAGAAGAAGGGTAGACACCGTTTTGCCGATCTAGACACAAATATGCTCAGAGCTGTTGCTCGACCATTAAGCTGCTAGATTTCCTTGATCGTCTTTGGCGACTTCATTTTGATCAAAGCTTTTATCTTCTCTAGATTAGCTTCTATTCCTTTCTTGCTTACCATAAATCCCAAGAATTTCCAACTCGTGACTCCAAACGCACACTCGCTCAGATTGAGCTTCATGTGGTTTTTCCTTAAGCTCGCAAAGGTCTCCAATAGATCTGCTACATGATTCAGCGTTCTTAAACCCGAATGGCATCATTTTGTACTGATAAATAGCTCCTAAAGCTTTGAATGCTGTATGAATGCGATTAGGGTGAAACATTTTGATCTGATGATAACCAGAGTATTCGTCAATAAAGCTAAGTATCTTATGGCCAGAGATCGAGTCTACCAGTTTGTCAATATGGAGAAGGGGATAGCAGTCCTTAGAACATGCTTTGTTGAGATCAGTGTAATCAACGCACATTCTCCATTTATTATTAGATTTCTTAACCATTACAATGTTAGCTATCCAAGTATGGTGGGTAGCTTCTTCTATAATTCCTGCCCAAAGAAGTTTTTCTATTTCCTCTCTGATCGCAAACTGCCCTATTTCCTCGTCCAGAGAATAGAGAGGAAATAGAAAAACTTCTTAGGGCAGGAATTATAGAAAAACTTCGTGCCCTAAGAAGTTTTTCTCCTTTCCTTTCTCCAAGCTAACCAGTGTAGTGATTTTCATCTTTTTCTCGGTGGTGATCTCCAATCCACCTTCTGGCGGGCAATAAGTCCTCCTTTCCGTCTTCTTCTCCTTCACTAGAAAGTCATATAAGCATTTTGGGTTGCTAAGCATGCACCCAACTCCATCCTTGATCTAAAATTTGATCCTTTGGAGTGCCACGGATATAACCATGCCGAACAAGCTCTGAGATGGTGTCCCCAGAATGATGTTGTACGGTGAGCTTATATCCAGCACCAGGAAGTTCACGGCCTTTGCCTTCTCGATCTGTCCTTCTCCAATTACTACTTCAACTTCAACTGTTCCCTTTGTCATTACATGTGTGCCGTGAATCCCTCCAAGCTCAGATTGCTCGGCACAAGGAAAGCATCGTGCAATCCCAAAGCTCGGAAACACGAGTAAAACATGATATCCTTTGTTGCTCCAGTGTCCACTAGAATCCTCTTCACCAATTTCTCCAACACCAGCCTGCATCATAATTGGTTGGTGCTGAACTGCCTCATTCGCTGCCAATTCACAAGTTTTGAACTTGATTGCTTCGCTAGCCTCCAGTTGTTCTTCTAGAGCTGAAACATTATGACTTAGTGAAAAACAGATATGCTTCAACTGAGAGATGCTTACCCCGTTTTCCATGATTTTATGCACGACATCCTGGATATTCATGTTTCCCCTTCCAACGGGTGGTGGTCATGCTATCCTGTTCTCTGGATGAGCATTTCCTGCCACGAACTCGGCCAGTCCTCCTGCGTCGATCATTCTCTGAATAGATCTCCTCAACTGCCCGCACTCCTCCGTGGTATGGCCTATGTCGTTGTGATAATTGCACCTCTTGTTCGGGTTCCTAAAGCGAGCTTTCGCTGGGTCCAGGGCCACCGGTGCCTCCAACCTTCCTTCCCCTCTAAGCCTAATCATCAGATGCTCGACAGTACAATTCAATGGAGTAAACTGATGCCGCCAGCCTTCGTACTTACGGCCACGATCATTCCTGTTATTTCTTCCATTTCCCCGTTCCTATATCTGTACTATATCTGCTCGACTGCCGACCTTGCCTTTACCTCCCAAGCTAGCCTTTCCATCATCCTTATCTGGGTCATCCTTTCTGCCTTTGCCTGTGTCTGCTACGTCAAGATCCCTATTGTCTTCTGTCGAGGTCATCTTCCAGGCGATCTCCAACATTTCAGACTTTGTCTTTGGTGGTCTCAACGTCAATTCCCTTTTCAAGGGTCCCTAGTGCAACTATCCTACGAAGCACATGATGATTGTACTTTCAACTACAATGTCAATTGTTTCCAGCTCCTTGTTGAATCTCTTGATGTAGGCAGACAGGTTCTCGCTCTTTTTCTGCCTCATCTCAAACAAATAAGTTTCATCTCTCAAGTTCACTCTTGCAGAGCCGAACTCAGACTGAAAAGCCTCTCTGAAATCCTTCCAAGAGTCAATAGAATTATCGTTCAATTTTGCCAACCAGGCCATAGCCTTCCCTGTGAGAGTTCTAGCGAAGACTTTGCACTACAACCCCTTATTCTGTGTGATACAAGCCATAGTCATTGTAAAACAGGTTAAATGATCTATAGCTTTACCCTTACCATCATATTTGGGCATGTTTATAACATTGATGCTCGACAAAGGCGACATTTCCTATATCCATCTTGTAAACATACGTCCTTGGTCATCATCATCCTTGGCTTTACTCGCCTGCTCCTTAAACCTCCTTAGTGCTTCCAGCTCGGCCAAGACAGCATGATCAACAGCTGGTATGGCCATCTCAGCTGCTGGAGTACTTTATATGACTATCGGAGTGTTCACTGTAGCTCACGGTGCACTCGCTGCCACTGGTGTTAACTGCATCCCCTGGTGCTCGTCTGCATCATTGGTGTTGTCACTGGGGGTACCCGCATAGCTGGAACCATAATCGGAGTAACCGGTGCGTTCGGCTACGCCCCTGCTTCCCTCCTTTTGCTCGATACCGATTTTGACTCATCTCCGGAATCTTCGCATGCTTCCTTATTTCTCCTGCGGCCTGATTGTCTGACTCACTCCTCTCTGTGTATCAATGTCTTCGTCGATTGATACACAGAATTTCCACAAGCACAACGAACACAGCTACCAGCTCCAATGCCCAGCTACTGCTGCTCACACCTGCAACTTGCAATCTGCTTCTGCTCGCCAACCTGTGGTACCTGTCAAATACGAACGCACGTTACTGAGCAGGGAGGTGATCTCTTCCAAACAGCTCCGGCGTGATAATCAGTGCCAAATCCTTGCTATAGCCTATGGAATCACGGAGAGGGAGTTTGGGCTTATAGAATGACGTACCTTTGCCTACTGGGTAGGGTCCTTTATATAGCTTCTGAAGTGATAAGGTCTGTTGATCTAAGATTCTTAATTTACTTAAGCCCATTCAATTCTAAGAAAGCTTTTGGACCCATCTTCTTTAATTCTTAATCTTTAGGTCCTTAACATTTCATAACAGTGTTTTGTATACTATCTAACTCTCTCAGTGTGCTTAAATAGATTCCCATATTTATCTGTATTTTTCCTTGCAGGAAGGTCTAGAAAAGCTGATAGCTTTAGCTATCAAAAGCTTTTATATCCTCAGCTTTAATAAACTGTTGAATTTAGCAGGAGAGCTTAAGCTTTCACGATCTTCTCGTTAGATAAAAGCTTCTGCCTCAACGGATAAAATGTTGAGTATTTACCAAGCCATGAACTTCTTATTTCTATAGCTCGATTATCTCATTTATTGTTAGCTTTGAATGGATAAAACACTATAGATACAACATGTTCTTTGACTAACAAACATTCTCTTTTTAGCTAACCTTGTACCTACAGGACTATGATAAGAGGCTCCGCTCCCAAGACCTATCAATAGGACCTCTATCCTATCAATGTCAGTCAACTCAAGCAATAAATGATCTCTGCCCAAATTCAAATTGCTCAAAGTTGGAGCCAAAAGGAAGAATAACGGCACATTAACTTCTCCTATAAATACCCAGCAATGGAGACGAATGAAGTTTCTTGTTGGTTGGTGTCCACATATATCAAGAAGAAAAAGAGAGAGAGCCATTCTAGATAGCATTAAAAGCTCATATCCTTTCACGCACATACCTGGAGCTTTTAATACTCAATCACAAACACTATACTCAATCATTTAGAGTGCCTCCCCATTGTAATATCTTTGGAGGCACATTGATTGCTTGTTCCAAATCGAGTGAGATTAGTTCTAGAAGAGATAACACATTTACTCAAACAAATCATTAGGTTAGGCACGGTTGTTGATGTACACGGTCCATTAGTGATCACTACCTTCTTGCTTGAGCTTAAAATGATGAGCCAAGAAGCTTTGTAATAGTCTAGTGAAAATTATTAAGGTGCACATCACAAATCCTAGCCTAACCAACTAGGTAGTGGAGTATGAGTCATTCAATACTCCGAACCACTATACATCTTGCGTGCTTTACAGTTTACACTCAAAAGTTTTATTTTTTTCTTGTTATATCTTAGAATCTTTACTCTATTCATATTCTTGAAGCTTTGTGATCTCACCTATTGGACCAAAAGCTTCTATCTCTTTTCAAGCTTTCGATTTTATTACAGTTTATACTTTTCAAGGGTAATAAAGCTTTTAAGTAATTTACATCTTTCTCTTAAAGTGTTTGCTTTGGTTCTACTACTTAATTAATAAGTAAGTAAGACTTAAGTAGTTAAGACTTTAGTTGGATCGTTTCCGTAGCAGCTTAAGCTTTAAGCTTTAGGCTTGCTGGTTCAACGAAGAAGTTTTGAAAACAAGTTTAAGTTTTAAAATAAGCTATTCACCCCACTCTAGCTTATTTTCTTTCCAGTGGGAGTAACAATTGGTACCAGAGCAGGTCTTTGCGAAAAGAATATTTTCGAGCTTCACAACTTGTAAGCAAAGATCCATGGCTGGAAAGAATACTTTGACTTATAATATCACCAATGTTCTTGTGCTTGACGGAAATGACTTTGAAGTCTGGAAAGATAGAATGACTAAATACATGGATTCTATCGATGAAAGACTAATGAAAGTCATTCTCTCCGGTCCAATGTTTCCTCTAAAAGTAAGCACTACTCCTAGACTTGTTCCACCACTTGCTAATATTGATGGAGCTGAACCACAAGTTGAGTTTGATGATACTGTGGTTAGGTAGCCCCGAAATGAGTGGAATGAGGAGGATAAAATTGCTTATGAACTGGACAATAGAGCCAAACACATTCTTATGTGTGGAATAGACAACAAAACTTATAAACATATTTTTCGTTGTAAAACTGCACAACAAATATGGATTGGTATCCTACAATATTATGAAGGAGATCATATGTTGCAATACAAGAGTTTGAAGCTTTTAGAAAATAGCCCAATGAAAGCTTAAGAGAAGCTTATGATAGGCTTTGTGAAGTTTGGAACACCTGTGCAGCTTTAGGTAAAGAGTACATCATGAAGGATCTCAATATGAGATTTCTAGGATCACTCGAAAGTATATGGCATATGAAGATCACATCCATAAATGAAGCTTGAGATTTAAACACAACTCATATTCAAAACCTTGTCTCAAGCTTATTCCTATATGAGAAGGAACTGCTGAAGCTTTACTCCCTTGATAAACAACACAAACAAATAGCTTTTCCTGCAAAGATCCTACCAACACATATTGCTCCCCACAACCCTATTGACTTGTAGATGCAGAAACTTCAAATACAAGCTCATGAACCTATCCAAACTTCCCAAGCTTCTGAACCTCAAGAAGATGCTTTTGCAGCTTTTGCCAGAAACTATCTCAAAAATAAGTTTGCTAAGAAACAACATCCAAAGCCTCACAAATATCAATCCACTTCTTCACCAAGCTTCCAAAAATCATTACCAAACCTACAGATAGAAAGAATGCCCAAGGAGAGCTTGTTTGCTACAACTGCAGGAAGCCGGTCACTTTGCTTCCTAATGCTCAAAACCCAAATTTGAGTACCTTCAAAAGAAAGCTCCCAAATACTTTCAAATGAATAAAGGATTGATTGCTGAAGAGAAAAGTGAAGTACCCTTGATATGGCTGAATCCGACTCAGATGAAGAAGGAGTTGAAACCGCAGACTTTGCAGAAGAAGCTGACATAAGATTCGTGGTTCTAGAAGAAGAAGCTGATCCACACAATATACCAACTCCAACTTATATTCCAACTCTACAAAAAGCTCAGACTACAAGAACCAATGTAAGTACCCCTAACGCTTTTGAATATGCTTATACTGATGAATTTGAAGATTTTATTCCAGATGTAAAGAATCCACATGGATTCGTAATGTACAAGTACAATGGAAGCTTATATGGTTAAGTGGTCTCCTCTCAAAGCACTTCTATAATAGCTCGAAGCCAAGACCCAATCACCCCTGTGAAAAGCCCCAGCAAATCACCCATTTATACACCAAAGAAATATACTCAACCCAAGTCTCCAAGAAATCCACTTCTCCTACTTCCTGACTACGATAGCCCCGTACCTGAAGTTTACCTTACACCTGCTGGCTCTCAAAACACAACTAGTGATCTATCCAAAGCTTCCTAAAATGATGAATTCACAAGAGAAGACATGGCTCTCATCATGAACGAAATGTTCAATGATTTTGAGGAATTCAAAGAAGTTCATAATGTTCTATCAGACAACTTCAAGTCCATCACTGCTGAAAATCAGACCTTAAAAGCTGAGATCATTGTATTAAGATGTCTCAAAGAAGACTTCAGTAAGCTTAAAAGCGAAAATAAAAGCTTAAGCTTAAAGCTGAAGACATGCATGGCGCAGATTAGCGAAGTAATCTCCAGAAACAACAGCTTAACAGCAACTGTGGAAAGATTTACCAAACCTCAAGCCGCAATGCAAACTATCATTGACACACAGAAGATATCCGAAGACAGGAATGGTATTGGATTTAAGACTGATCCACTTAAAGAAGAAGCTGATATTTCAAAGCTCAGCCTCGAGTCTAACAAAAGAAAATCCATACCCTTTACTTATCCAAGTGAAAAGAAGCAAGCTCAAGAATCCAACAAAGGAAAGAAGAAGCTTAAGGAAGATGAGCAGGAGCTAGCCAAAAAAAGCTCCAGCACTGAATCCACATCATCCGGAAGCTTAAGCTCCTCAGACTCAGGCAAGATAAAAGCTGAAAAGCCTAGCTCAAGCAAGAAGCTTAAAGGAAAAACTCTTAAGCTTGCACCTACAAGCTTCAGTCAAAACAAGTCCAGAGTCATGGAAGAGGTAAACAAACTCTACTTTTGCTTAGCTTCTGACTTCTGTCAAATATGCAACGCACATGGTCATTTGTCCCAAGATTGCCTACTTAGAACCTTATCTGGAGCCAAAGGAGTGAAAGCTTCTAACGATAGCCAGATTTGGTTACCTAAGAGGAACTAACCTCCTGATGAGAGAACCCTTAATCGATGAACGATCAAGAACCCTTTCTCCAACGGAAACGTAGGAACGTTGAAAGGTAAG
>JAOWAN010073117.1:0-11151 GCA_028566635.1 Lobelia cardinalis
CAACGGCAACGTCTGAGTTCGAGAGTCTTGAGACTCTCTCCGAGACTCCCAAAAGACCCGCGTTGGAGATGCCCTTAAGATTTATGTTTTAATCCCGCGCCTTGGGTGGAAATGGTGGTGGGGATAATGGCCGAATTTGACATTCCAACCGAAGAAGAAAATGATTTTTTTTTTCCTCTTCCACCGACGTCCTTAGATAAATGTCATATAACTCCCACATAATAATTAACGGCACAAATTGATGATCCATTGACGGACGAATAAATTACGGGCCTTACGGCCATATTTTTGTATTTCTGTATCATTAGTATAAATTTATAAAAATAAAAAATTATCTGTAGAAATAGAAAAATAACATGAACCATTTAATACGTTTTTTAAACATGTCATAAGAATAAAATATTACTTAATTGTACAATTCTAATTCCTCAATTTATTTGTAATTGTGACTATATAGCTACAAAAATTATTTCGAAATAGTTGTTACTTAATAAATTTTAGACACTTCGTCTCGCTATTTTCCTTATTTACTTTCTATTCTCCCCACTAACTATGATTATTAACTTCACTTTTATCTTTACAACTAATAAATAGATTTTATTAAATAAGAATAAATTTATGATCAATGTATATTTTTTCTTAATATGCATACATAAGACTAAAACGACTGTGCAAAGCCTATCCTCGTGGTTTGACCAAATTTCATTGCCTCCCCCCTCCCTCAGATTTGATCATTATTCAGAGTCTACCCTTTTATCAATTTTATTGATTAATTCAATTCATTTATAATTTTTATATAAATACAATATCAAAAAAATACTTCAAAGGTGTTGATTTAATAAAAAAATAAAATTTAATATAGTTGATCATAATTATTTTAAAATAAGATGCATTTAAATAAAAAATTAGTATATATTCGAGCAAAAAATAAAAGGAGAAAGAAAAATAAATCTAATATTAAAGTTAAACACACACACACACACACACACACATATATATATATATATATATAATTAAATATGTATCATATATAGCATAGATATTAATTCAATTCCTCTTATAAAAATAAATATTTTGTACAATAAAAATACTATGTTATTTCATATTTATTATTTTTAACTATAAGTTTATTTTTATGTGCGTGTATATATTTATATTAATAATTATTATGTATATATATTAACTTTAATCATAAAATAATACTATTGTATAAAAAATACAAATTATTTTGGAAGAAGGATTGACTTAATGTATAGAAAATTGAAGTAGAATAATTAAATAATTAATTCATTACTCGTCATAGCATATATATCATCAAGTCAATCATTCTTGCAAAAATAATTTATAAATTTATATTATTTCATAATTTTTACGTTTAAACTATACTATTTTATATGAATAAAATATATGCACATATATTTATATATATTTAATATTAATTATAAATAAACAGATTTAGCTTGAATAAATTTGTTAAATTTTAACTAAAACATCATGAAATAAAAATGAAAATGAAAAATATTTTCTTATGATTAAAGTTAAAATACATATATATATGTATATTTTAATATACACATATGCACGTATATATATAAATATACTTATACTTAAAAATGATAAACTATGAAATAATATGTATATAATATATATTTATAATATTTTTAAATTTTAAATTATTTTTATTAAAAGGATTGACTTAATATATATGATACATATTTAATTATATATGTGTGTGTGTGTGCGTGTGTGTGTATTCAACTTTAATATTACAAGATTTTTTTTTCTTTATCCTTTTATAATTTTGTATGATTATATATTAAGTTATTAAAATAATTGTGACTAACTTTATTAAAGTTTGTTAAATTTTATTAAATAAATATCTTTAAAATATTTTTTATTTATATTATATTCATATAAATATTATAAATTAAATAAATTAATCATCAAAATGAATAAAATGGTAGGCTATGTATAATGGCCAAATTTGAGGGGGATAATGAAATTTGGTCAAACCACAAGGGTGAGCTGTACAAATTAAAGAGTAGTGCACAACCCAACTCAACATGCATTATATATGCATAATTGTTCCAAACTTAAATCAGAAAATTGATATATATTATATATATAGATTAAATGAAAAATATAAAAAATATATTTTTTGTTTCGTTTTAACTGTCCTAAAAATAATATTTTTCTTCACAACATATCGTTATTATAAATAATTAAAAACAAAATGAAAGGAATATGATATATTAATTAACTGATCTAACCCTAAACGATTGAGATATATATTGATGCTATTAATCCGATTAACACAAATCAAACTTTAGACCGTTTTTCAATATGGAATCTTCCTATTTGACTTGCTAAAAGCTAAACTATAGACTGTAAAAATAGTGAAATTCACTATCATTTTCGACCTTCACTTGTTATGATTTAGCTAACAATTATATTTTATTATTTGTACTATTATAATACATTATTTGAATATTAAAGTTAGCTTCTTATTTTGACAATGATTTACTATTTATAGTATATAACTCAGTTGTGTACTATTCATTCCATTCCATAATACTAGTCATTTTAAAAATTAAAATTTATATCAAAATAATTGTCTTTTTACGATTGTTAGGAGGTTTTTACACATACTTTTTTAAATTACCCTCATACTTTCCCAACTACCAATAATCATTAATTACACTTTATCTTTTTTTTCATTAATAAAAATAGAATAATTTATTGAGGATAAATTTATCAATGTAAATTTTATCTTAATATATGTGCATAAGTCTAAAAGGTTCACTATTGTGGAAAGGAGAATATTCATTAATATTGACTCAATGAATTGTATAACATTTTTAGTTCCCAAAAAAAAACACAATCATCTTCCCTATTATTCCTTCCTACTATCCATCAATATATCATACTTTTACTTTTTCATACACACCACTACTCTCTCTCTCTCTCTCTCTCTCTCTCTCTATATATATATATATATATATATATCTATCTACTTTTATTTTAAATATTTTTTATTTTATAATTTAATTATAGCTTTTTATTTTAATTTAGATTTTTTTTAGTTTTGTGTCCGAAGGCACGGATAAATATTAGTATTTGATAAATCAAAGTCAAAATTTGACAAGTTTACCATTTTATGGCTTATTCATGAAAAAACAAAATGAATATAATTAATAATAATTTAACATTTAGCAAGTCATATACCAAAGGTCACGATAGCCCTATTTGATGCATATATACAGTACCGTTCGATTCAATTTGAGAATCTATCACTTCATTTGGGCAATATTTAATGTAAGAAAAATTCGTGCAACAACTAATAAATATATACATGGTTGGTTCAAATGAAGTGTGTGGAATGTATCCGAAATTTTGAATGTATGTATGGTGGCATCAGCTACAACTATATGCCACAATTAGTATTATTTTCTTAATGTCTCTCTTCGTTTTTTATGTTCATAAATTGAAATCATGTGAAGAAAAGGTAATCTCAATCAGTTTAAACATAACTTTGAATTACTTGTGTTCTCAAATCATCCAGGATTTTTAATTTCTGATTTTTCTCTCTCATTGGTCCCACACTTTTACTCTCTATCTCTCTCTTACTTTTAACTTCAATCATTACAAAATCTCAAAAACCAAATCAATAAATCACCCATCCAAACGCAACCATATTTTCCATTTAATAGTATCAAGAATTAAAACATTGTATGATAAATGGTGTGAAAGATGATGAAAAAACCAAAATAAAAAGGGGGTACTTCACAATAGCACTCCATGTCTCCATGATTTCCGCTACTCCCAGTTGGTACTATTCAGCCTTTTTCTTTTGAGCAGCAGGAAGTTTTTACTTTACTTTACTTCACTTCATTCTATTTATTTTAAATAAAATGTTTTTGTATGTACAAGCGGTAATTTATAAATTAAAAAGAAAATTTATTAAAGCGCGACACTTTTCAAGTCCTTGTGCTTTAACTCTATAAAAAAATATTGAACACCAATATTAGCGCTCTCATCATAGCGTCCAAGAAAATAATGAGAGAGACAAATCGCAGGATGTGCCTCAGCTGCTGATCAGAAATTTAAACTTACCGACTGATTTTACCTATAAACGACGCATATTCAAAATCTAAATATTTTCTCAAGATTCGAACCCCCACCTTTCTGGTCGTTAGCATGAAAACACCCAAACTTTTGTTCACTAAACTATGCCTCAAAAACGCTTTAACCATATAAATAATATACTATGTGAGACATTTAGTTAAAAAAAAATGTACTCGGACTTTTCTTGAGATTCATAAGTATTAAACATTACTCCACTATGATTTCAAACAATATATATATATATATATATATTACTCCACTATATAAATACTCCCTATGATTTATAATAGTAGTATGTTTAGCAACAAAAATATGTTTTAAAATAATTATTGTTAAGCAAATGGTTAAAGCACCCAACTCATAATTGGCGAAATCGCCTTTCATTTAAACTTTTTGAAATTTGTAGGCTTTTTTGTTTTTATTTTTATAAATTATCATCACATTCTCCCAATTATATACGATTATTAATTGTATTTACCTCTTTTACTACTAATAAAGATACATTATGTGCATCATTTCAATATACACCATTTCTTAATATATGCATAAGTCTAAAAAAGCTACTATTGTGAACCGAAAAGAGTAGTAAAATCATGTGCATCATCTACACTTTTGTAACAAAACAAAAAAAAAATCTACACTTTTTAAAATTTCGAACATTTCAATTTCGATCATTGATGCTTAACATCATTTTTATTATTTTTTTAAATTCTCATTCCCCCCATTTTAAAAGAGTAATGTTACAACCACAAAAAAAATTATTAAAAAAAATGCACAAAGGACTATGTGAATTATTTTTATTTGTGCAATTTTTTTTTAACGATAGAATCCCATTTTTTTAGTCAAATCATATTAAGCCGATAAGAATTTTGTATGAACCGTGATTTCCTATGCCTAGCTTTAAAGAATGACACATTTCTTAAATTTTTGAATTTAAAATTTAGGATTATATTTTAAATGGCTTAGATTAGATTTTAAGAAGATGGCACAGGGAGTAACACACTGTTTAGCATGAAAAATCTGAACTCCTTTTTTACACTTTTGTATTCCATTTTTTTTCCTCTAAAATTATTATTAATTTAATTTTTAATCTATAAAATAAAAATATTTTAAAACTTTTTTAAATAATTACTAAACATGTACCAGATTTCTGAGAGCTTCAGCATAAAGTAGTTTTCCAATTTTTTTATGAGTAATGCTAGGTATACAGAAAAAATCAACAGCAAAATCAACAAAATGCATTAAAGTGTTGTAACGCATTCCGTTAATTTTTCTGTTAATTTTTTCTGAATATGTATTTTTCTTTTTTTACTCGGATGAAATTAATCCCCACATGAATTTGTTCATCTTCTCTTTTTTTTTTTTTTTTTCCCCTTTGCGAGGATCAATAGTGGTTCCCCACTTATCCCCGGTGTGACTCGAACCCACAGTTTCCATATTAAGGCAAAAAGTAGTGGAGTAATGTATTAATGTTCACGTGTGAGGCTCACGCGCTAGAAAGCAAGTCGCGACAAAATAAAACCCTCTCGTCCATCTCCCTCCTCTTCGTTGCCGCTGCAAAAACTGCATGGACGTTCCGTCTCACAGACGGAGATTAGAGTATCGCCCTCTCGATTAGTACGGTGTATTATTACTATTGTGCACCTTGGCGCATCTTAGCCCTCTTCAGCGTCCCATCATTTTTTCCGTTCAACTACACCGAAAGAAGAAAAAAGAAAAAAGAAAACTAAAATCTAGAGAGAGAAAGTATCATATATTTCCGCACTCTCTACCTCCTTCCTTCCCCTGTTCCCGCTACTGCAAAGAAGAAACCCCCTCTCTCTCTCTCTCCCTCTCTATCTATCTATCTCTCTCTTCCTTCCTTTGCGTGCCATTGCTTCGGAACGCTGTTCATTCACTCTTTCTCTCTCACTAGAATTTTCTGTTTTTGGTTAAGTTTGAATGATTTTTTTAATCATTCCCCTCTCTCTCTCTCTCTCTCTCTCTCGCTCTCGCTCGGCTTAGGACTTCTATTTGTAACAAGTTTCATGCCCTCATTTAAACATCCTTAGAATTTTTTTTTTTTTTTGCAAAATATCTTACAACTATTTTCTTGATTTTAGGATGCCCTACCTATGTCCTTGTTTGATTTTCTTGATTTTAGGATGCCCCACATATGTCCTTGTTTGATTTTCTTGATTTTTTTTGCACATTTTTTTCTTTTCATTTTAGGATGCTGCTACAACTGACTGAGATGGAGTAGTTTCGTTTGTAACCAAGGTATTCCGATTTCCTACCCCACACCTCTCTCTCTATCTCTCTCCCTCTCTCACTCTTCTGAGAATACTACTTTGTTATTTGTTCTCTTTTGTTGTACTACTACCTTTGTATGCTTTTAGGATTTAGCGAAATGTTTTTTTGGTTTGTGCGTACGTTTAATTTCAAATTCACTACTCAGACGCGCAGCTTGATTTGTCATTGTTGGCATAGATGGTCAGATTATTATTTATTTTATCTACATATGTAAAAAGATTAATGTTTTATTCATCATGGAGCATCGACTTATTTCAGTCATATACAGAGCACACTGGTTTAATTTTGGAATATGTTACTTTCTCATTATTTTGCATGAAAAGGCTATGTTATTGCCTTTTGTTATAAGAACTGTAATATTCGAGGGTGTGGAGAATTAAAATTCACATTTATGCATGGAATATGTGAGTTGTTGTTTGATTAAAATTCATATCATAAACCTTATGCTTGTTGGATATTCAATCAACATATCTAAGGACGAACATGCGCTAACACGAATTAATATTCAATTGTTAAGCTGGTCCGATTATTTTTTCGTACTTCTATTTCTATAATTAGAGGTATCCCTACTTTGGATATGGATAATGAAGCTGTGGAAGTGGGAGTCAAATTATTGAGGTGTTTAAGAATGCTATTATCCTTGCAGATGTGTTGTGCAGGCATTTAGAGAAAGAAACATAATATTAACATTTAATGCATCATTCGTTATGTTATTGCATACATTTTGTTCTACTACTTGGAGAGTAATTTAACCTTCTCATGTAGTTCTGGAATTTGGTTGGTGTGGCTCTCTTTTTATGAGAGAGTAGTATAACTGAACATATGGACTAACAACTTCTTGTAGAAACTGGAATTAACTCGCATGCTTTGATCATCCCTACAAACACGGGGGTTAACTTACATATAACTTTGTTCGACATTTATTTTCTTTTCCTTCAGTATGACATCTACACTTGCCCTTTGGTTGAGTGTGTCCAAAAGAATAATCATATTTTTGACTAGTCCCTTGTGATTCGTTTGATATTGATTATTTAATTAATTAATTTTACTATCTCTTCAGTAGCTAACTATGTTAGTGTTGAGATCTTAGATGCCTTTAAGCATGCATCTTTTCCATAATTGTAGGGCACTAAAGATTACATGCTATGTCTCACCCTCAACAAGCGAAGGGAGTAGGAAATTTGGAGTTTCGCTGGGGTAAAAAGCAGAGTAGTGGTTCAACTGAAGATTTCCAATATTATGAGTCATTCACGTATGACGGTGTGGAGTATCTTCTTTATGATTCGGTGTATATCTGGCGCGCTGGTGAGTTGGAGCCTTATATTGGCAAGCTAATCAAGATGTGGGAGGAGGTGGCAAACCACAAGAAGCTTGTGAAAGTTGTTTGGTTTCTTCGCCCTAATGAGACTAGGCACCATTTAAGAGGCCTGAAGCCGGGCAACAAAGAAATTTTTTTAGCTTGTGGCGAAGGGAAAGGCCTTACCAATATGAATCCCCTGGTAATTAAATATTTAAATTCATGATGCATATCTTTTATAGTTGCCGTTTTCCGTATTCTCCTGTTCTTACTATTCCCTTTAAGTATTATTATATATGGAGTTTGTTTTACTTGGTTGCTAAGAAGAATCAGCCACAATATTGAACCTTATAGCGGATGGCAGAATGCTATTGATGCATCTTCCCCTAGTATCCGTCTGTAAATCCTGATTCCATATTTAGTCATTCTTGTGATTGACTAGTGAAATATGTTTGTGGATACTACCAGAAACTCTGATAGCTGTTGACTTTGATATTAACATGAAAACATCTCATATTTTAGGAAGCTATATCTGGAAAATGCCATGTTGTCTGCACGTCAGAAGACAGGAGGAATCCTCGAGCGTCTAGCGAAGAATTAAGGATAGCTGACCATATATTCTGTCGTACTTTTAATGTTGGGAACTGCAGTATATCAGAAAAGTTTCCAAATGTGATAGCTGGAGTTAAAGGTTTGTAGTTTTAAAGTAATATTTTGTTTCCTTATGTAGATTTATATTCAGTTTCTTAATATATTGTGAATTTGTGATTATAATTTTTTAGTTCTCTGTTTTTTGACGAGGAGTGGGTCGTTGTCCCTGGATTCATGCAGCAGCATAATCATCGTAAAAGAGTACTCTTGGAAAAAAAATGTTGTACCGATAATAATGTGTATTTGGTTCATTGGAGTTTAGTAGAGAATAAACCTTGATAATTAGATCCATATATAACAATTAACCTTATTACTTCTCCTGAATGTCCAGGGGTGAGGGGGTAGGAAGAGGTGTTATGTTCGGTTTATTTATGAATCTATATCCAGAGCATTCAGAAGCATAGTGAGTTTGTGAGAAGAAGTGTAATGGAGCAGTATAGTCAACTACGCATGCAATTTAGTGATGATACGAATTATGCACACCCTCTGTCCCATAAATGAGTGACATGTTTTGATTCTTTTTGGTCAGTTTGATTTGAGTTTGACCTTTTTTTTCTTTTATAAAAATTGACTTGTCCTTCGAATTTATTGAAGTTGTTATTGATAATTTACTTAATATGCTTGCATATCCAAAGGTATTTTGAAACTCAGAGCCTTTTTTGGACTGCATCATCTCTTTTTGCAAGTTTGTTCACTCAGCTAAATTATAATATTCACATTTTGGAGTAATTTGAATCGATGCAGTGGAATATTTCTTTAATAAGAGGAAGGATCAAAAACTCATTCATCCTCCCAAACTGGAAGGAAACTTGAATAAGAGATCTCGACAATCAACGTTATCTTCCGAGTTTGAGGCACATGCCACTGATCTGAAGGCAGTTAAAGATAGACAATCTTGGAGGAGTAGACATCAAAATGAGAAAGGTGGTTACTAGAACAATATTTTGATGATGATTGCTGCTTCCACGTATACTAACTTCACACCATTTGCTTATTTCTTTTATCAACAGAAGCCAAGATACCAGTACCCAGTTTAGGTAAGCAAACTTGCTCAACTTACAAGAGTACCATGATATCTGGTGCTACTAAAATTTCTGGCAATCAAGTTGGCAATAAGGCTAAAGTAAGATGTCCTGAGGATATCTTGCCAGAAAGTGGATCAGATTTTCTCCTGCTGAAAAAAAGGAAGCTGCAAGATATCCCTGGTACAGATTTGCCATCCTTCTCATCTTCGTTAGTTTTTAGTTTATACAGGAAGTTGATGAGGAAACTTTGTGCAAATTTGCAGGTGGTTTGAAAGAAGGTACTGATATTTGTGAGAAGAGACAGTCAACCAAATCAGAGAACTTCAATACGAAGACTTGCAAGACTCCTGAAGAGGGAGATTGTCAAATTGAAAAGTGCAAGAGTGTAACTGATCCCCAAGTTGCGTCGACAAGAAGATCAGTTATGGTAAATATATTTTGATCTCAAATATTGGTTAACTAATCGTCCTTTGAAAGCACTTCTTGCATAAACTGATGAAGCTCATTAATAATTTGGACCAACAACTCTCAACTTGTGAAGCACCGTCTTAATATCGGATCTTCATGAATGCAGGATTCGAGCAACTGGTTCAAGCAACTAGTAAGTTTCCATTCTTGAGTTCATAAGTCGTTTGTTTTCCTTGCTCTATTGTTCAGTTTAGATGCCATTTTACAGGTAAAATTATTTCAAGTGGCCAGTAGCCTACCTTGCACCTGCATTGGATTGTGCACACATTTTCAAAACTTAGTAAACAAATTATATTAAAAGCACCAATGAGATCAACTAAACTCAACCTTAGTCCCGGTTATTTGGTGTCGGCTATATATTTGTTCTTCGGCGTCATTCAATAAGGTTCATGGTTAGAGTCATCACGGGAAAATACCCCATTTGGTCCCTGACCTTTGACCCAGTATCCTTCAAACTTACCCCATATCATCCTTGAGTGTTTTAAAAATTACCCCATTTGGTCCTTCCTCCAATTTTGATCGAGTTGACCGATAATTTGTAATTAAATAATGCTGAGTTGACAATATTTGGAAGATAAAATAGTAATGTTACCAATTATTCTATTTTATTTATTTACCCTAACTGAAAAATAAAAACAAAAAAACCTCCCCTCATCACTCACGTCTTCAACCCGTTCGGCGCTCCACCACCTCCTTCCCCAAATCCCACCATTACCAATTTCAAACCTCAGAAGAAAAAGAGCAGCAGCAGCGCAACATGCTCGTCTTCTACAGCACCACCACCTCCTTCCCCAAATCCCACCAACACCGAAGAAAACAATGGAGGTGATTATCTGCAGAAGATCTGCAAAAGATCTCCGCCTCCTCGTCTTCTACAGATCTGGGCTCGGTTGTGGATGAAGATGAGAAGTCTTCTACAGATCTGGGCTCGGTTGTGGATGAAGGTGAGAAGGGGAGAAGAGTTGTTCACCGGCGGCGCTCCAGCAACTCTCTCCCTCTCTCTCCCTACGCACCGTTGAGTTCAAATCGGGGTTTATTGGGTTTGAGGGGATGGAGGAGGTGGCTCAGATGACAGTAACCCTTTCATTGACGGCAACTTCCAGATCTTCTTCTTCGATTTTGTTCTTCTTTTCCTCCCAATCTTGATATGGAAATTGGCAATTATCCCCTCGTCAATCCATTAGAGCCCCACCAATATTCAGCATATGCATCCACCGGTCTAGATTCCTTGATGCCATCAGTGAGGTACCGGTATGCTGTTGATTTGGGTTTTGATATTTGCGTCGGCAATTT
>JAOWAN010073138.1:0-11148 GCA_028566635.1 Lobelia cardinalis
GACGGTGGCATGGGTTTGGGAGGAGAGAAGGGGGGAGGAGAGAGGTGTGGGTTTGGGGAAGAGGGGGAGGGGTAAGTTAACTGTCCAGATCTGGAAAGGGAAAAGGGGGAGGGAGGGTAGGTTAGGTTAGGTTAGTTTTTTTTTCCTTTTATGTTTATTAACAAAAATCAATTTAAATCCTAAAACTTCAACTATGAACAAATTGTCCGAAATATCCCTAAAAAATTCATGTGCTTTGCACGTGAGTCGATAAGCGTTGATTTTCTAACGAAATCGTCAAAAAACCCCTGGATTGATTGATTTTTTAAACAACATGACCCAAATTGATTTTTTTGGAACATTGACGTCCATTTTGAACCCCCACGAAAACTTTAGGGCCTAAAATATAAAAAACCCAAAAAAAAAAAAAACCCACAAAGTGACAAATCAAAAGACTTATCAACCCCTGTTTCAAGAATCTACCCCTTCTATCAAAGCCTGGCAATACTGATGGGATTAATGGGACCTTATTGTTTTTACTCCTTTTAGGGGGAAGCATCTACCAATGATCCATTCTTGGTTATCATCTTTTCTTCTTTTTGATTCTACTCCTGATACCCCCTCCCCCCAATCATTCACATTATTATTTGTGTGTACAGGCACTTACCCTTATTGGAGTAGCCACTCAAACCCGTCTTATAGAAGCCTGAGGTGATTATCCATAGAAATCATCATGAACTAACCAATTCCTTAATAATATAAAATTTAAAACAATGTTTGTATACTCATGACAATTTACACACTAATCCTTTACATTTATAGTTGGTAATGTTAGGTTGGGCCATATTTGGTGGATGGTTTTGTTGTTGTCTCGTTCGAATGGTAGAAATTGGTTTGTACAGAAAACTTTTTTTTTTTTTTTTGCTGGCTTTGGATGTCGATGATAATCAATTTTTGGTGAATTAACTAAATATAATTTCACCAAATTAATTCAATTTTGGGAAAAGTGAAAAAGAAAAATAAAATAAAAAATAGACTTTCATTTTGGAATGCTGGTGTAAATGTCGCCCTAAATTTCTCGTTACTGTCCCTTTTATATCAAAAATATCATTGTTTCAAAAAGTGAAATTTTGCTAAAGGACTAATCAATTTTATTGGTTAGTTCGCACGTTGAAGCGAAATGATGTGGAAAAATCATGAAATAGTTTCTAAACTGTTGAATTTTGTTGTGTTTATTTTAATCTAAACCTCTGAAAGGATCGTTCCATTTCTCCAACTTGGGCCCAAAGGAATATGATCCCACCGAAGAAATTAAAAGAATTTACCTTATAATTAACACTTTCGATTAGGGTTCGAAAGCTCTGTATATATCTATGGCACGATTGAAAATGAAGGATCATTTTCGATTGAAGGAGAGTTTTATTTTACGAATGAGAGAGATTCAGAACATGGGCTTGAGTTCGAAATCTAGGTAAAGCTGGTATAGAGTGAGAGAGAAGTGCTTAGAAAATTTGAGAGTTTTTTTAGTATGAATAATTTTGGTATTAGGGGGCGGTAGTGAGAAATTTAGGAACGACATTTAGCAATTCACTTTTGAAATGAATAATGTTTCATTAAGTTGACAAAAGGAATGGATAATGTTTCGTTGTTGATAAAAACTTTTAACTTTAGGACCCATTCATTTTAGATTTTGCTATATCGCTTGAACCTCAAATTTTCTTTGCAAAAAATGATTGTAGGTCCAAAAAGGTACAATTTTTGTAATAAGTGATTTTAGGCCATCAAATTCATGTTGAGCAAACTAAATCCATCAATAATTTAGATCATTTTATTTTTATTTTTGCTCGTATATAACGTGTAATTTTATTTGAAATTACTCCGGCAAAAAGGTGTCTGTTTTTGATGATTTACTTTTGAGTCTTTGAATGGGTTATGGATGAGAGAGAGAGAGAGAGAGAGAGAGAGAGAGAGAGAGAGAGAGTGTTTTTTGAGGACCTATACGAATTTAGACACTACAGGAACGGGTGGGAAAGGCATCTTTGACAAAAATAGATATCCCCTCTCCCTCTGTGTTATTTTATTTTTAAATTAACTGTGTGTTCACTTGGGTATTTTTTATCCAAGTTTTTGAGTTTTTAAGTTTTCTCTCTCATTGGTCCCACAAGTTTTCTATCTCTCTCTTACTTTTTACTTTAATCATTATAAAAACTCAAAAACCAAATTAAAAACTACTCATACAAACGCACCCTAAGAATTTAGTTATGTGTAAATGTCAAAAGTGGTGACTCGGGACTTGTCCAGGGACACTTTCGTTCCAAAATGTTAAATTATACTAATTAAGGAATGCATTAAATATCTTTTAATTTTTAATTTTATCTCCACTTTACACATGATGTCTTTTCAAATTCTTCTCTCATTTAAAGAGATATAAATGAGATAAAAGGATAATTTAGAAAAAATGTAGAAAAAATGTGCAAGACATCAACTATTTTGAAATTTTTTTTTCTTTTCAAGAGTTCAACTAATTTGGAATGGAGGAAGTATTAAATAATCTTTTCTAATTAATACTAATTTATAAAATTTAAGAAATATTATCTATGTGGTCATTTGGAAGAGGTAAATTTTAGCATTAAATAACTTTCATTTATTAATAATTTACAATTGCATTTATTAGCTACTTGGAAGATCTAAACTTGTAATAAATAATCTTAAATGTCTCTTAACAAATGTCTTCAGGACACTTATTAGCAAGATTCATAGATTAATTCTATAATAGGAAAGAAGAAACCAGAGAAGTGTTTACTTATTAGCATAAAAACTACCTGTCATAAAAGTCAATTGAATTTTGATAAAATTAATCCATAGTGAAATTCGTTGTCATTTTATTGGGCTCATATACATAATTGTTAACATGGCTTGAATTTATGGGTGTTTTGGATCACTTTTCGGACGAATTAGAGATAAGTATGGAGGCAGAAGGTCGGACACTGGTCTTAACCGGGTATGTCACGACACGACCTGAAACGGACAAAAAAAAAAAGAAAATATTAACAGAGATATGGTCACGGTCGTGAGCCATGGCGGTTGGTCAGATGCATTTTTCCTTTTCAGTGTTTGATAAGGGATGTTTGAGATTTCTCCTTTAAATTAATAGCAAGGCCTCCACATTGTAAACAATCGCGATTATATTGTTCATCACCTCAATAATATTCTCTCAATCTTGTCCGTGGTGTAGATCATATATCGATCGAACCACTTTGAATCTTGAGTTCTGATATTTTACATTACTTTGTGTATTTATGAGCTGCTTAATTCCGATGCGCAACAATAGTATAATGGGAATGTCAACTCTTTGATGAATCATTTTATGTAATTATTCAAAAATCCAAACTTTGAGAGATGCTACATTACTTTGGGCAACAATAGCAATCACCATAATTCTTTACCAATTTCGTATTGGAATTTCCCTCCATTTAGATGCTAAATCATTGGTTCTCCCAAGTACTAGTGTTTAACCCAAAGTATTCTTTCTTCATTCATGCTAGCTTGTTCTTTTCCTATTACTGCATAGCTATTGACATTTTGGTACTTGTCTTTATCTCCTATGGCTATTTTCAATTGCCACTAGAAGTTGCAATTTAAGTTTATAGCATCGGATTAACATCATCAACGCATTTTGTTTGCCATATGGTTGAGAGTGAAAGTTACTTGTAATAGTGCAATGCCAACCAGATGGAAGGACTTTCGGACAAGATTTACGTGACAAACACATATGCTAGATCTAGCTTCATTAACTCGGTTGTATTTTTAACACGTGCTTACTATTCAGATTCGACAAATAAACAGCAAAATAGAGAAAGTAAGGTTTTTCTATTGATCTGATTCGCCGTGATTGAACTCAAAACTCCTATTTTAGTTTATGTTATACTAACTTTTATTTTTGATAAAATGAATATGGATGGAGCAGAAATAGCCATAAGTAATAGTCTATGATTGCTTAAAGGGAGATATTTCTAATTTGTGGTCCAGCAGAGGTTTGTCCATGAGGTGAGGTGTACTATGGAAGAAAAAAAAGGACTACTTGGATAATGTCAAAGTTGTTATCTCTAACAAGACAAGAAGCTAATGTTGTTGGGATGAAAATTTCCTACATACTTCAATATTTTACCAGTATTTCTATAATTATTTTATTCATCTTTTTTCTTTTTTCTTTTCACAATACAACTTTTCTCTCTCATCTCCATATCTTTTTTTCTTTCCAATACATTTGTTATCTCTATTCTCTTCTCCCTTTTCTCTTCTCAACACAATTTCTCTCTCTCTCTCTCTCTCTCTCTCTCTCTCTCTCTCTCTCTCTCTCTCTCTCTCTCTCTCTCTCTCTCTCTCACAGGGATAATTTAGTCCCTTTACAACAAATGTGATCAGTAACAAAAACATCCATCTTTTTCAAAAAATCAAAACGCACAACAGAAAGATATACCATCCAAACGACCCTTGGGGTTTTTTTTTTTGGGTGGGGTGGGGGTGCGAGAAGATACATCCTGCACCTGTCTTTGAAAACTAAATCTAAAAAAAAAAAAAAAAAAAAACAAGGAGGGGGGAGGAAGTACAAAGAACCTGCTATTGTATCCGAAAATGAGCATCCAAAGGCCAAAACAGTCTTGTCACTTTTTAACCGAATGGAGAGACAGACTTCTTGTAAATTAACCAATTCTTCCACAGAGACTAATTACTAGGTTACAACTATCTATCAAATGTTGGAATGATTTTAAAATGGCCATCCAAAGATAGTCTTAGTTCCTCCGTGAATATAATTCAGAAAACCTATTCTGATATCAACTAAATTTAATAATCTAGGTACAGGGTTACCCTCCTAAGCATTGCATATGGAAGCTCTAGCCTCCAGTCCCTCTGCTTACGGCTTAATGGTCTTCCTTTTCCTGAAGCATCCCTATTTTCCTTAACATCTGCCAACCTCCAGACGCAGCTGGCTGATTTTGTATCAATAGAGTCGACAAGGAAAATCCCATTCTTTTGTGGGGATCCGGAATCATCGCCTTCCACATAGCATACTGTCATAGGCAATTCCCTGAAACGTTCTAAATCATCTGGTACTCGTAGCAGCCGGTTTGCCCCAGGTGATGACACCTTTGAAGAATGAAAAAGAGGTAACATAAATATCTGAGCTAATAACAAGTAAACCAAGAGGCTGCCAAATACTATTGCAACTATCAGGAAAACACAGGTGTGTATAAGGGAAAATCAATATTATAAGCAACCACAAGCAAATGAAAAGAAGGAATGAGTAATTACTTCAAGAGCCAAGTTGCTTGGTATATCTCCACGAACTCCTACTTCATCTAACCTTTCCTTGTATTGGCGGCTGTAACTTTCAATGTTATCCATGCTAGGGCACCCATATCTGATGAATATACAAAACGACAATGATACATCTTCCAGAGTTAAAGTGCAAAATTCATCGCAGAAACACCAGCACGAGGTATAGAATGTGATATGGTATAGTGGGTCCCACAAAAGTAAAACCCCGTCGCTAGCTGATCTGTTTTCGTAACTGGTGCTTGGCATGCCTTTTTGCGATGCCTATCAATGCCCTATGCAAACTGCTACAACGACCTAGCAAAATCATGTTGCACAAACATAATGGCAGACGGGGACAAGATATGAAATACTTACATGGCATACTTGCACACTAGGAACTAGTAGGAAGACAAGCATGAAATAAACAGCTGCCATGTTGGCACACACACACGGAAGAAAACATGAGCTAAATCTCCCACCAACAAAACAAAATCATCCCAATAAGGAAGAAAGCAAAAAAGAAAGAAAAAGCCATTGTAAGTTACAGTAAAACTAAAGTCCTAAGATCAAACATGCATTGGAAGATGTACGGTATAACCCCACAATGCATGTTGACTGGATACGCGGTTTACATTCCTTTTACTAGAGCATTTTCAATACAACTAGTAATTTATTTGCATTTTCAAGTGTGCCCTTTGCCTCTTTCAAAACTCGGAACCGATCTTTTAAATGTTCAAACAACAATTATGCAGTAATGTAACATCAATAGGAAGTAAATGGCACAACAGAGATCTTACTTGTCGGAGAGTCTATCTAGTCTCACATAAATGTAGTCTCGAGGTGTGGTTTTAAAAGCAAAGAGCTCCATGTCATCACCAAAATGCAGTAAGACCTCTCGAGCTATTGATAGCGCACACTCTCCCCAGGGGCAATTTTGTAGAACAACTCCGCCACCAGCCCCTCCATCACCAATCTAATTTTTTAATAAACTGTAATCAGCTAACTTGCAGTTGTAGGGCTAGTCTCTAAGTTGACAATGGATGTTTAATAACAACAGAATATACCTCTGGCTCAGCTTCATCCTCATCCTCTTCCTCCCAGAAATCAATCGGTTCTACCTCATCATTTGTTTTATCTGCAAGTTCAGCCACCTTAGAAAACCTATCACAATTCTTCTTTGTGAAATTAAATTACTCAAGCGTGACCAAAATTTTTATCTGAGTTCAAATCTGAAGGGGACCTTTTGTAATATAGAGGCAGTCTTAGTAATCATTCATGTCTACAAAAATGTAGTTGACCCAGTGGTGTCCATAAGTGATTGCACACTTCCCCTCTCCAATTGTAAGACATCCTTCAACAAAGTAGCTATTGAGTTTCTAATTTGTCCCAAAATAATGTCAATTGGCTGACATTTGACCATGATATGATATGATCGAAGCTAAAACTGATTTTATAGCTACATGATATTGTCCTAAACAAAGCTTCAATGAAGAATCATAATAAACATAGTATTGGTGATAAGTACAGGTGGTCTAATATATTCGTCGGCCTGCAAACAGACTTAAGACTCGCCTGACTCTACCACCTACAGAGGACAGATGTGCAGACGCACCAAAGCTGCCATGTGGAAAATCTCCATGCAACACTATCCTTCTCCTGTTCAAAAAGTGTATCCTGATGACTAGTGGAATGGGATGGTAAGCGCCACCCCCATTATACTCCCTCCATTCCACTCATAGAGTCACATTTAGTATTCTGGGACATTCAACTCATAGAGTCACATTTACTATTCCGGGACATTCCACTCAAAGAGTTCAACGTGAAATATCAAGCTAAACAACATAATGAGCTTCCAAAACTACCCTAAATTTATTGAACATAATACTATGTAAACTACGGACATTATATTAATTCTACTTCCAAAATGGCTGCAGGAAGGTAAGTGTCTGATTTCAGCTATAAAAAACACAACATTTACAAATCAGACGTGGAGACAGTAAGTTGGAAGAATTGTAGTTAATAGCAACGACCCAGTTCTCTACATGGTGTTTAGTCTGAACTCGCAATTTGCGAATGCGGTGGGATCCGTTCCCTTCTCCCCTACCCCTTGAAGTAAACAACTTTCACATCTCAAAATGTAAACATATTTGGATGGTTAGCCTTTCTGGAAGCACATCCCTTGCTTTCAAATTATAAGTAACATCTAAGCAATATTTGCCTTTTGTAAAAGTAACATATATAGAAATAAGACATCTATAGAAAAGCAAAAAAACTAAAAGCATTAATCCGTTGCACAATTAACCATGAACATACAGAGGCAAAATACACGATTCTATGCTTTCTGTTTACTCTATTTTGTATGAAAAAAAATGCTAAAAACTAGACATTTACGCATGTTACCATGCCAAACTGTATTCAGGACTTTCGACAAACACTTGGGGGCCGCACACAAAACCCAAGCCCAGGAATACACACGAAACCTAAGCCTGAACTAACAATATAATAATGACTTACTCTGCATTTGAACAATTCTTTCTGGGCCATCTTCTTCGGCGCAGCCAGCATTAAAATACCGGGATGAAACGAAAGACGTCGGAGCAAAACTACAAAAGGTTTTATCAGAAGGAGAAGAAGGTGGATGACGAAATTTGGTGGTTCTGAGGGTTTCTAGAACAGGGTTTGGGGTTTTGGTTGAAATTTTTCGACTGCCGTAGGATACTAAAGTTTGAATTTTGCTGGTGATTCTGCTTGGAGCGATTCTCATCTTTTCTTTCCGCAAAAAACTTTTGCTCTGCTCGGTTTTGTCTGTTGATACAACTGTTTATAATTCTTACATGGATAGCTTGCAGTTAAAACCCCTATAGTTTTACTTTCTTGCGGTGCACTCCCCTATAGTTTATAAGTATGCTAATCTATAATACAACTTCAAGCAATTTTCACGTTATGAACGGGAAAATGTTTAATCAAAAGTAAAAAAAAAAAAATTCACTTTTTTATTAAATCAATTTCATCAACCTTACAATTATTAACTTATACAACATTATTACTTAATATTTTCACTCTTTCTCACACATACATACGTAAGCACATACGGGTGTGTTTGGATGTAGAGTTTTTTTAATATGTTTTGTTTTTGTTTGTATTTTGTGTTTATTTTGTATTGATTTTAGTTTTGTAGGAATTTTATAATTTTACCCGTTAAATTTTTAAAAATTACATGATAGTGATGGAGAGAGAAGGAGAGAGAAAGAGAGAGAAAGAGAGAGAATGTGGTAGTTGTGATTTGATGTAATGTTTGATATGATATAAATGTGATATAGGGATATGTGAAAATAATAGGTAGAGAAAGAAAACTTATATTTTTAAAACTTAACTGGTGAACCAATGTTTCAAAAATCCCACAACTGAACAAGCCCTACATTTAGTGTGTGTGTGTGTGCGCGCGCTTATGTGTGTATCATACGAGTATTAAATTATTAATCATAATTTTTTCAATAATTAAATAGTTAATATTTGAATTTCAAGTGAAATACATTACTTTCACTCTTTTTTGTTTATACATTTATAAATCGTGTCTTCAAATACAGACTTTTTCTAATTGCTTACTCTCACAGTATTAATTTTATGGTTAATACTATTTTCTATTTTTTAATTCCTAAAGAAAAAATAGATTTTATGGTTCACAGTACTAATTTCATGGTTCACAGTTGTAAAAATAAATTCATGGTTCATAGTCGAACTAAAAAAATCATCGAAATATATTCTTCATGGATCTTGTTTGATAGTGAATTTAATTTTGAATAAGAATCAATAATTAGATTTTAATTACAAATTACAGATCATGAGATATTTTAATTTTGTTGTGAAAATAGCATGAATTAAGTATTGTACAACTGTGAACCACAAAATTAATACTGTGAACCATGAAACTCAAATTGTAAAGAAAAAATAAATTTCATGATTCACAGTACTAATTTCATGGTTCACGATTGTAAAAATAAATTTATGGTTCACATTATTAATTTTATGGTTCATAGTTGAACTATAAAAATTAATCGAAATATATTCTTTATGGATCTTGTTTAAAAGAGAATTTAATGTTGAACAAAAAACTGTAATTAAATTTTAATTTCGAATTATATATCATGAGATATTTTATTTTAAAGTAAATCACGTTTTTAAATGAGAGAGAAAATCTGGTACTTACATAAGTATTCATGTACTTCTACTTTATTATAAAATTACCACCGACTATTATTTTTTTTAATTTAATCTTAACCATTCAACTACTTAGATCTTAAAGGTTCCTATGTTCTCAAATAAATAGTGGTTCTTAATTGAATAACTATTTTTATATATTATATATATATAAGTAATAGATAAAAAAAATATGTGATATAATATCACTTTTGTGATATCGTCGTCTATATGGACCAGATCAGCATATCAATATAACTCAAATCAGATTCAGGATCTATGACCATGAATAAGAATTTTCTGAATTAAGGGCATCTCCAATGCAAGTCTAGAGAGAGTCTTGTAGAGAGTCCTCCAGAATTTGTCATTGGGGTAGTCATTTTATGGGGAAAGTCTGAAAGGAGGTATGTGAAATCACATACTCACTTCCAAGACTCCCAATTTCTTTCATCCAATAAAAAAGTGCCATGTGTCATTATTAATTGTATTTTAGTTATTTATAATTATATAGTAAATAATAAAATTATATTATATATTAATTTATATTATATATTAGATAATTATGTAATTATTAAATATTAGTTAAATATACATATATTTAATAAATTTATAATTACATATTATTTAAATAATTTATTATATATTATATTAAATAATTTATAATTTATAATTAATATTATATGTTTAATTATAATTAATTATTATGTAATTATATAATTAATTATATTAATTAGTATGGAATTATAATTAATTTCAACAAATTAATTATATTAATTATTATATAATTATATAATTTATAAACACTTTTTTATTTTAATTAGAATATAATTATTATATATTATTCATAATTATATATTGTATATTGCTTGAATATGTATATTTATAAATAAATCTAAGAGAAAAATTAATTTACAATATAATTATATATTAAATAATTGAATTAATAAAGTAAAGTTGATGGAATAAAAGATCGTGGAATGCTGATGTGGTAAAGTTTGAGATCGTCTGAGGATTGTGGTAGTTTTTAAAAAAATCTGAAGTAGAGTTCGAAAGAATCTGAAATAGTGAAATGCTTAGTCGGTAGAGTCTGAAAGAGTAGGAAGGGGTTTTGGATGCGCTAAGGTAGCTGAGTTTTCGGATCTAGGTATAATTCTTATATTTTATAAACAAGTGTTCCGTATTAAAACAACAAGAGGCGGAGCAGAAAGAGGAGCAAGGAGAGATGGAGAACACAACACGCATAACCTCAGATGACCTACTAATTGAAATTGTCAAGAGAATTCCAGCCAAGACTTTGACGCGATTCAGATGCGTTTCTAAGCACTGGAACCACTTGATTCGCCGCAGGCCCGATTTCTCCTCAACACACTACAATTACTCGAAAACTCATCCTGCTGCCGCAGCGCCAACCGTAATCCTCTTTTCGTTTTCTAATGAGACGATCAAAACACGGATTTTCTACACCATAAACGATGAGGGAGAGGCACATCATCACCTGACCATTGATATCTCAAAGTTTGGCTTGGATTTCCGTCCTATCACTCCGCAATCTATCAATGGTATAGTCTGTTTGTTTGATCCACGATGCCGTAAGGCCGTTGTTTGTAACGTTGCAACAGGCGAAACTGTTGGGCTTCCTGTTTCATCTTTGGG
>JAOWAN010073148.1:0-11147 GCA_028566635.1 Lobelia cardinalis
TAATAGTAGGAAATAAATATGAAATTATATTTTACTAAAGACTGTCAGGGTAACATCCAGGGTAACATAAAAATCCTAAGGTAACATCACGGGTAGCACTCCTAGATTACACTAACAGACTCTACCACTGAGCCACCCCTTCCTTCCTTCTCCGATCAAATTGCCAAATTCCAAATCGTTCCTCTGATCAAATTCCTTCTCCCTCTTTCCGGTCGGCTTGCCTCTCCCTCCATCCGTTCAGCCTCCATCCTTTCCCTCAAAGGTATTTTTTGTGTATCTTTAAATTTGTTTATATTAATATGTTTTTTTTTTTTTGTATTTATTAAGATATAATATGTGATTTACGCTGTTCATATGTAATGTATGTTTTGTTTATGTAATTTTTTACTTTTTTGTATAATAGTTTGTGATATATTTAGATTAATATGTAAGAAGATCCTCCATTCATATATATTTTAGGCCAATGTGAAATATGCAATTTAGTATTATTCTATTGACATTTTGTTTTACAACATATATATATATATATATATATATATATATATCTTGACCTTTTCATGACTTTTGACATTCATATTTTTATCGGAGTTGAATCAAACTATTGTAAGAAAAACATATATATCAACAAAAATTATATTTAATCATTCTTCGCTCTTCAGAAAGGCCAAATAAAGGTAATGTTTCTTTTTGTTCTTATATTTGATGATTATTGTTCTTATATTAACCTCTACTGTGGCTATGTGATATAAAGGGTGTTCACTAAGCATGTTTTTCTCATTAATTTTGAAAAACGGTCAAAAACGATGTTTACTATATATTTTGTAGTTTCAAAAAAATTATTTTCTCTCTCATACCTACTATTTTTACATACTCATATACCCACATTTATATCATATCAAACATCACATTAAATTACAACTATCAATCTCTTTCTTTCTCTCTTCATCACTATCATGTAATTATTTAAAATCTAAAGGATAAATAGATAATTTAAATTTCCACAAAAAATAAAACTATTTCAATAATCAATTATCCAAACACACCTATAGTTTGATCACATTTGTGTCACTGGACATATGCTTGAGTAATTATTTCATTACGTTCTAGTTCATATGCATTCTTTTCTTTTAGCTAATTTTGACTAATTTGATATTTTCTTGTGTACTTATGGAGAGAATATCTAGTTCGAGTTCTCAGGCTAAACAAGGCGTTTTAGATCAAGGGCTCGAGATATCAAATTTGTTCCGACAGATGGAGCACCGTTCCCAGCAGATTTTTTAGAGCAATGTCGATTATGATATTCCCATTACTATTTGTCTCCTTGAGAGTACGCTATGGTCAAATTAACTTAAAGGAGATCATCGGAGGACCTAGGACTTCATTAATGTTGAGCTCCTGAACCTAACCCTAAATGTCGAGGTTCTGTTAGTGGTGCGGGTAAATGGAAGGTTATCACCGATCCCGTTTGGTTATATATCATTTTCCCCCCCCCCCCCCCCCCCGTGCCTATAAGGGCAAATTTATGTTTACACGACACAATCATAGATTACATCTAGACCAGATCCTTAAGGGCGCTCAGCCTAATCAGGTTTATAGGCATAGGGCACGATGTTACATTGTATGGATGTTTAGGGGATTGTTGTTCCTTGATTCATCGAAAAACAACATACCAATGTTTCTTCAACAATTTTTGAGCCATAAGGTGGAGTGTACACGATATAGTTACGAAAGTGTCGTACTAGTAGTGTATAGATATATAGTTATGTATGGGAACCCTTCGTTCCAAGGGGGTTTAGGATTGTTTGTTTCTCTTACAAGTATTTAAATGTACATATATATATATATATATATATATATATATTGCTTTTTTTTTTCTTCTTTGCATGCTACGTAACTAACTATCTAACGAATTGATTTTACTCCATGCAACTATACGCATGAGTTAGGATTGCAACAACCCGACTGGTACTTCCTGTTGGAAAATTTTGGTTTATCCTAATTTTGAGCAATATTTTAAGTGGGTTCTAGCTATTTATTTAAAGGGATCATTAAATATTTTTCATCACCAAAGTATGGTGAATATCATAAAATATTAAATTGGTCAAACCCAATTTAGGGTGAATTGGAAAATGTGATTAAAGTGTGCCTCATGGAATGGGTTATGTGGGTTTTAAATACATTGAATGCAAGTGTTCCACATTGATGAAGAGATACTTATCTATGCTTTTTATAAGTAAAGAGATAGTTCCCTTATCCAAATTGGAAACCACATGGAAAGCTTGAATCCTCTGTGGTGCGGACGTGCGCGCGTCGCGTACTACGACGTGGCCACAATGTGGCGCTTTGATGGCGCACGTCGCTAGGAGCCATTGGAGCCTATTTACTATTTTAGCCAACAGTCACGTCACTTCATTAGTCCGTTAGGTTCCGTCAGCCTGAAACTAACGGAAGGATGTGTCAGTCACTTGAACAGTTGTGTCTGTTCGTTAGGGAATTAACAGGCGCGTCAGTTAACTACTTGCAGGATGGTCCATCCGTCAAACACCCGTTCGAATTGTAAACGGCCGTTACAGTTCGTCAGTTAGGATTCTAACGATCATGATTATTCAGAAAAGACACGTTAACCCCTATATAAACAAGGTAGTGCCAGACTGCAGGACACACAACAAAAAGTAACAGAATACTCCTCCTACTTTCAAAGTTCTTCTTCTCTCCTTATATTTTCTCTTCCGTTTGGAAAGTGTGTTCAGTTTGGTTCGCACGGCAGTATCCCGCAGTGCTAACGGTGAAGGCCGCGAAGGAGCGTTGTATCTTGGGAAACAGACGTCCATATACTGTAAGCACCAGACATGAACGAAATCTGTCTTAAGGAGATTTGCACTATTACATACCTCGCTTAGGTTTTAATCTTCGGTTTGATTTCAAATCTCTTTTCCTTTTATTTTCATCTTGGTTATTTCTCTTATGATTCTTCTAAATATTTCTCAAACTATTTAATTATTAAGGAAATTAACTATTTAATTATTAATGAAATTTTCCAACACTCCCACCTTAGTAACCTCATTTTGTCGAGGATTTCCCTTGTAGAAGGTGGTATGTATGTTACTATTTTTGTCAATTAATCTACCTTGTATTATATGGTTTTCATTTGTATACGTTAACTTTTATGTTTTGTATTAACATGTGGTATGCGGTGAAAAAAATAAGATATGACGTGGCGGATTCGATCGGGCCACTGTTGCGTTGCTGCATTTCAAGATCTGAACATAAATTCAAGGCTGTTGTAATCTTCACAAGGACGTACGATTTGGAGGTTTTACTTCGATTGGACATCAACATGTTACAGGCGAGATGCAAAGTCATCTAAAATATATGCGGACGCTTACGAGTATTTGGTAAAAAGTTATAGTTCATTGGTAAATTGTTATAGTTTAATTATTATATCATCGCAACAGTTCATTTTAAGATAATATGATAATTGAACCATAACAATTTACCAAAAGGTTATAACAATTTACCAATAAACTATAACTTTTAACCAAATACTCGTAAGCATCCGCATATGCGAACATCCGCACGCTAGCAATTTCGCTAAAATATGTGTGGCCGATCTGAGTTTGTTTCTTATATACCCACTTCTTTCGTCCCAAAATCATCGACAAATTTGAATAAAATTATTATCATTCATTTTGAGACGAATGAAGTAATACGAAAGTTCAAATTGATATATAGGTAATTTGAGGGAAATATATTCCTAAAGATAAGAAATTAATTGCCCTATCTAACATAAAATAACAAAATAAATTTAAATTCTACCAAATCAATACGTATCTAATAAAGCAACACATATTATTATGAATATAACCTATTTTTCTTCTAATATTTCTTTAATGAATAAAAATAATTAAAATTCAAAATATACAAATAACCTCAAATTAATGAATACTCAAAATGAGTACACTTTTTTCATTTATTAAAAAAAAAAAAAAAATATCACGCATTTTGGGACGTAGAAACACTAAACATACAATCAGATGTATCCCTCAATTTCTTCAAGTCGATGTGTCAATTAGAGAATGAAGTGGGTTCATTGTGTGTACGACAAAGAACAATAAAATGAAGGAGAAAGGCACTGCAATTTGCATTTGCCTGAACAATTCTAAACTTCTAAATAACTCGATTCATTCCCTGGTTGTGCTAAAAGTATCTGATCCCAAGGGCATTACAACATCAAACATATTGAAGAAATTTTGTTCTAAAACGGCTATGCAATGCAATCCAAAATGACCGACTCTACACTGGCTGAGACTTCTAACAATTGAAACTACTACTTCCCTACATCAATTAAATATCCAGAACTATCTTTCCGAGGCATCTAGGTTGTCTTTGCCTTGGGGGTCCTCTTCTTGGGCTGCTGCTTTCTAGGAATTGAATTCTTCATTCCAATGAAAAAGAGCAGTGCACCAAAAAGTGCAAGAGACTGCCAAGAAACACACATATTTTCAGAAAAAGAAGCTTGGAAAAGGACTAAGCAACCCTGCAAGCTGTAAGCTGCTTGGTGGTGGTCAGGAAAGAGGAGGGGGGGTGTTCATTAAGATGTCAAACAAACCTGCAAAAACTTCTTTAGGAGTGCGTAAAACTCTTGCTCACCAAAGCCATAGTTGTAGAAATCATACATTAATGGAGTGGTATACAGCAGTTGATACATCTGCAAAGCATATAGAAATCTTTACTAAAACAAAAGTGAAAGAGAAGAAAGGTTGTGTAACTGGAGTACCAGTAAATATGACAAATTGAATGTTGCACTGTACTAGCTAAAGCAATGTGCAAAAACAAAGTGTACAAATACAAGATAGAAAAATGCTAACCAGCAGATAAGCACCGATTGGACTGCCAAATACAAATAAAATGCCACCAAGACCTTTTAGAGCAATTGAGGCAGCAACAAAGTGCCGAGTCTGTATCAGCAACATCCATATTACAGAAGTAATGCAAAACGAGACCAGAAAAATTGTCACTATAAAGAGAGGCGACAGAGTGAATAAGATCCTTACATCAATGACTGGCATTACATCTCCAAGCTTAGAGGTTAGGTATTTATGAAGAGGAGCTATTTTGGGAGCTAGTTCCTTAGCAGCAGGCCCGCCATCAACACCAAATTCATTGAACCTTTACAAACATAATCAACAAAAGCAAAATGGACAAAATTTTAAAGCAGTCTAAATGAAATCCACCAAAGCAGTTTAAATCGACAACCTGCAAGAGAATCAGTCCTAATCAAAATAGTTATACCTGGCCGCTAGGGCATTTGGTGATGGACTTCATTAAAATACCAACTAGAAAGACCAAATATTATGAGCAACACTTGCGGATACCTCTGATTTCTAATCAAATAGACAAGGATGACTGAAATATGTGGAAAAAGAATGATTTCCTGCAGCCTTTTTGTTGTACTAACATAATCTGTGCACAATCCGCAAAACTTGTAGCTAAAAATGTCTCAAACCATCAAAAAGCTCAAACAAATGTGACCTTTTGCCATGTATAGGCGCCGTACGGCAAATTGGCAATCCATTATCAGAACCACAAGTACAGAAACTTGAGAAGACAAAGCCATATGACACAGCTAGGCGAATTCCACAAAGGGCTTACTAAAGATTAGCTCTATCATATACTCCCTCTGTCCTAAAATAAACTTTTCCCCAGTTGACCTACACGGATTTAAAGAAAGTGTTCTGACGTATAAAATTCTTTTATACCCTCAACTTATCTTTAGTGATGTCAAGTCTAAGCATCTAAATACTTTTTCTGACACCTTAAATGGGTACTATGGACATATGATTTACCAAAAAAATACTAAAAGAGAAAAGAGTGTTCTTTCAGGATGTCCCAAAATGAAAGAGACTACAAGCATTTTTTGGACGGAGTAGCACCACCAAAAGACATGTTAAAATTGGATTTCATGAGCTACTACCAAGTCTTATTGATTTCGAAGGATTGATTTGCATCATAAAACAGCTATCAATCGATCTTAGAAAATGCAGTGTCATAAAAAATGAGAACTTAGAAGTTGCCTTTTTGCGGCAATACGGAAAAACATGAAAGACTATGATCTATATGGTGACTTGGCAATTGGCATTGGATCGCGTAGAATGGCGGAAAGGATTCATGTAGTCGACCCCAAGTGATTGGGATTAAGGATTTGTTGTTGTTGTTGTTTCAAAATGATAGTCATACTTTTAAAAGTGGTTAAAATTTTAATACACTTTAATGGTGATACAATTATGCAGAGGTATGTTCTAAAAATATAATAAAACTAATTTTTTAGACGAACAGAATAATTATTTTTATAAAGCCAAAGGTATTATTGGTGACCCAAAAATTCCATTTTTCTTAAAAGCTGTTTTACATTTGAAAGCTGGTTTTGAAGTGCACTTGGTTCACTTTTATGTGGAGGTCACTCCACGGGGAAACAGACATTAATAGATACCGTTCCTAGACATAGTCAATAATGATTACTAGGCCTATTAGTTGACATTACACACATAATCACTTAATCGTCGTAGTTTCACTTTGTAGGTAGATAATGGCAATACCCACGTTTTACATTCTTAGATCATGCACAAAAGGCTGCTATTCACAAAGCGTAGAACACTTTTAAGGGTATTACTAAAATCAAAAATCAGTATTCCTCAAATTTACTACAATGCAAGTTCACTACATTAGATAAGTTCAACTATGAATGTAAATAATTACAAACAACTTATACACATACCTTTTGCCCATTCTCCTCCTTATTAGAGCAACTCCAATGGTGGAAATATTTGAAGAGGTATACCTCTTAAACTTCCACTTTTGCCTTCCCTTTTTCTTAAAATTTCTACTCCAATGGTGAAGGCATCTCAAAAGGTAAAATGCCTTTTTCCAATTTGAAGAGGCATCAATAACCTTCCCGATTGAGAAGGCAAAGATAAAAGGAGGGAAGTTTTAGGGTAGTTGGTTGCCCTCCCCCATCAAATTGGATTAGTGATCGATTTCTAGGTTTCGTCGTAAACCTAATTGGTTACTTCCAATTACGTAAAGTCGGCAAATATGAAAATAAGAGCCTCTGTTCATAAAATTTGTGAAAAATGTCGATTAATCCGCCGTCAGGGCCAAATTCGAGTAATTTGTTCCAACCCAAGGCCAAACTCGGGAAAGGCCCGATATTCAAAAATGGATAGATCCATTGATCAAAAAATGAATCTAGAATTCAGATTATGTATGTTGCAAGTGAGAGAGGTATTAAGAGAGATCAAGAATTCGCATAGCGGAAGGAAAGAGACAAACAATTGAGGCAAATCTAGCTCACTTATAGGCTTTAAGCCTTGGTTTGGCTTACCTGGGAATAAATAATTCTAGGAGAGGTTCTTCGTCTTTCTAGTCTTCGACACAAGAGTGCCTCTGAGATTCAATCATAAACAACTTTGCCTCGGTGACCCCTTACTTAATCCTCATTCAATTGGAAGTGGATTCCTCGACCCACTGAGTTACCATCAAGCTGGATAGAGGAAAATTTGCTGGAGTTCTACTTTGTAATCTTTTTCCTTCTTCTTGGGGCTGTAAGTCTCGTTGTTATCTCTCTTGACTGTGTTTTCTCGAAGGCTAGTGAGTTACGCACAGAGTTCAAAACGATCAAATCTTTGATAATTGACTCTTTTGAATTAAACAATTCAGAATGAATCAAATCTCCTCAAGTAGGATTCGAACCTCTCGCTATCGCAGCTTTAACACATCTATTGTGAAGGAAGTCCCTATCGTTGGTCTCTTCTTTAGATAATCAAGCAACTACTGCTCTGTCTGCTCTCAACTATGGAATTCCCAAGCCAAGCCAAGTTAAGCCAAGACAAGAGAGCATTTTCTCTCCTATTTTATTTGGAGTTCATCACACTTTTAAGAAGACGAAAAACACTTGTAGCGGAGGCAAATGAAAAAAAATACCCCTTCATTTTGCCATTCCCCATTGGAGTTGCTCTTATACACATGGATTACTTGATTTTCTATACCTACAACCTCAACTTTTCATTATGTACCTCTGCTTTTTCCAATTCATATCAATTACACTGTATGGAAGTCCAGGGAATGCGTTATAGTATTTCCAAAATATGGGCTCACAGCGGTACGAAATGCATAGAAAGTAAAAGTTGTGGCAGCAGGGGAAAAGATTACAAAGATAACTCGGTGTTACATCTATGTAAAAAGATAACTCACTGTTACATTCATATTTGTGCTCAGTTTTATATCCAAGTTCCTGCTATAAAAATAGCAGCTCTCTCTCCCATTTGTTTTTCTTTTATCCTAAATACCATGGATTACTTCAACTTTATCTGTGGCGCAAAGAACTAGACTTCAAATATTAGACTTTGGATCATATATTATTATTTATTTCGTTAAACATTTATTCAATGATTTTAATAGCTTATTTTTAGTTTAGATTTGCTAAACATGGGATTTATGTAAAGAGAAACAGCCTCTCTGCCCATTATTGACACCACTTTTTGTGTTTTTTCTTGGGCAAAAGAGTGATATTCTCTGGTTATAGTTCTTAACTGAAATTCTTCTCCTGTTTTGGTGCGGAAAGAGGCTGCAAATGTATGGCCCGCTACTCCTTTCCAATCGTTTTGTCTCTTTTCAGTAACCTGAGTTATCATGACTTTTTGACGGTTTTTCAAGAGAATCAACACATCAGTGTGTCCAAGTCACCGAACATGATAGTTTGAAAACGATATAATAACTGAGAGCGGTGGCCACTTACATAATAAATAGAACATATAGAAAATAAATGAAACTCTACATTTGGAAAAAATACATATAAAGGATAAAGAAAGACAAAAATATAGACATGACCAAAGAAACCCATGCAAAGAGGGAAAAGATATTATAGGGTCTGTTTGATTATGCCTTTATTTTTGTCTTTCAGCTTTGTCATTTAGATGTATCCTTTTCGTTGTAGAGTGTTTCATTGGAAATGATTGTCTCCTCCAAAAACAATTTTTTACTAGTCGTGTTTGGTAATTTGGACATTTTGATGGTACTCATCCTCTTGAAAAATGAACTAATTGATCATGACCCCTCGTTACTTTGTGAAAGGACACATTTTAGAAAAGAGGATAGAACTTGACGTCTTTCAAGACCAAAGAAAGGGGATGAACGTAGCTGAAGAGGGATCACCAAACAAAATCACTCATTAGCCCAAGATAGTTCAGAAAGAGCCACTCACTCTTATTTATACACAAATCCCTTTTCTTTCAACCTGAATCTAATGCACATATTAGATAGGGCATGGTTTTATATATCCATGATATTTACTATATAGCCATAAAATCGTGATTGCCAGTATAACCTTTGGCTATATTTTTCCAAACATAAATCAATGTACACAGCATTTGCTGACCCCACAGTATATCCATTTATATTATGCTTTTATAATGTATCCTCTCTTTTTTTCTCAATATTCTTAAATGGAAAGAGGTCATATAGGCCACCCCTTCATACGTACTCGGTACTCCGAACAAAAATTAGTACCCAAAAAGAAGGGCTTCAAGAGATTACTCAGAGTTCTCCAATTCCAGAACTAAAGACCACGTTCATCAGATTTACCTCTGTCAAAAAATAAGTGTCACAAAATACTCATTCTGGACGGCGGGAATTTCTTTCAGAAAAATAGAAACAAACAACACCCAAAGATTTTGAAAAAGAAGGAAAAAAAAACACCTTGTGAAGCAAACGGAAAACTAGATCCAACATTAAACATGCATAAGCCTAGGTAGGATAAGTGAATATAATCTATATATATATATATATATATATGAATTCAAAATTTAAATAGACGAGATGAGAGGTAGATCTGGAGAGAGAGAGAGAGTACATTTGCCATGCGGAGAGAATGAAGAAAGAGGCGAAGAGAAGTCTTCCGAGGAGCGAAAAGAATCCCATTTATCTTGTTCCTGGCCGGAGATGGTACAGAGAGCGAGACTGGGGCGACAGCTTGCCCAACCAGACAGAGGTGATGTGGGACAAACAACGAATCCTCAGTTCAAATTAATCTCAAGGGAAGTTTTACGGTCCGGCCCGTTTGGAAGGTAATTTTTCTTCTTCACCCCTTTTGGTCCTTAACCAATAACCCTTTTATCATATTAGTCATCATCGTTCAAATGCATCTAACTTGGCCCGATTCAAGTGGTAAGCGATTTGAATTCGCTTAATGGAAGTTTCGAGTTCGAATCTCACCGTAACAGAAAATTTCCGCCGATGGACTCACCCGCCATGCTAAATGCCCAACAAAAAAAAAACTTAGTCCCTAATCAATTTTTAAATTAGACCATTTAATTACTCACCCTATTTTAATTGATTTGATTATAATATGCGACAATAATTATCCTACGTGATATTGACATAAAACTTAGATGGATAATAAATTTGAAGAAAAAGAGTTAAAGGACACTATTGTCCTTCTTTACTGAAATATATAAATAAAATAAATTTTAATGTTTAAAAAACTCTTTATTATATTTCTAAAAATACATATCTAAAACAAAACAAAAAAATAAAAAATTCACCAAACACCTCCACCACCCACCAAAAAATCCAAACCATCGCCACCCCCACTCTCTCTCTCTGAAAATTATTCTAAACGTCTAGGTGTTCGGAGTACTAAACGCCCCCTAGCATATGTATCTCACTCTCCCTAAAAAGCAAGTAGCAGCTGAGAGTGAGATTTGGGAAAAAAGAGCATACATATCATATTAATTAGTGCATTAATTTTTGCTTTAATTTACGGTGAGAGAATAAATCCCGTAATTAATGTATTTTTGAAAGAGCGTGAAATACAATAAAAAGAGCATATATATCACATTAATTATTATATTAATTAATTTGTTATCCAAATTAATTATAAAAAATAAATATATGCACATAAAATAAAAAAGATTATGTATAATATAAAAAAAAAGTATGATAAGTATTTAAAAGAGTATAATGTATATAAAAAAGATTATAATGATCATATGCATATAAACATTTTAACGTGTATTTTGAAAGAGCATGAAATACAATAAAAAGAGCATACATATCACATTAAGTATTGCATTAATTAGTTTGTTACCCAA
>JAOWAN010073159.1:0-11145 GCA_028566635.1 Lobelia cardinalis
ATAACCTTTTACCAATGAACTATAACTTTTTACCAAAAAACTATAACTTTTTACCAAATACTCGTAAGCGTCCGCATGTGCGAACGTCCGCATACTAGCAATTTCGCTTCCTTTCACTCTTTATTTTCTTACACAAACACTGCAGCTGCAGCAGCTGCTAGTCACACAAACACACGTGCACTCCTTGTTTATTCTCTTATTTCAACCATTAGATCATATTCTAATGAACGGCTGAGATTAAATTTTAAAAACTACCACTATTCATTACTATTCATTCCCCTCTCTAATTTATACTATAGATGTCCTACATCACTCATGAAGATAGCAAAAATATTGAAGGCAATGAATTGCATAACTTGCAAATTTGATACTCTATAAACCGTTACATGATCAATATCAAATTTGTCCAAATATAATATTACCTTACCTAAGACGACTACATAAGACTACTAGCTAGTATAGACGAATCTACATAGGAGTGTAAATTAAAATTTACAAAGCAAAAGAATTGTAGCAACTTGAGAAGCAAAATCGCTCGAGGAAACACTATCGAGCCACTCATTCCATTTGGCCCCGGTCTTCCAACGAGCCTACCTTTTTGTACACCACCAACAACTTCTTTGTATATCTTTAAGCCACGATCCTCGATCCCATTATAGGCTCTAAGCCATTTGCTTCACGCAATACGCTTGCATAAAAGAAGAAGAAGAGGATGCTGTAGAAGTGTGTTGACATGAGGAAGGTAGGCCAACATAATCCTTGTACCTGGAAGGAACAACTTTTGTTCTAAAAGGTATAGAAGGAATTGAAGTAGGAGATGCATCAGGAGAGGAAGAAGGAGATGAAGTAGGCAGAAATGGCACAAGAGCAGAAGAAAAAATGTCGAAATCAAGAGCACTATATATATTAGATGTGAACATGGAAATGGAGCAAGCCTCAGAGACATAAGAAGTATGAAAAGGATACTTAATTTCATAAAAGTGAACATCTCTACTATATAACACTTTATGAGTATGTAAGTCATAGACCTTTTAGGCTTTTTTCCCAAAAGGATATCCTAGAAAAACACACTTGATAGCTCTTGAAGAAAATTTGTCTCTATGAGAACCCAAAGAGGAAGCAAAACATAGACAGCTAAAGGACCCCAAATGAGTGTAAGAGAGAGGTGATCCCAAGAGAACCTCAAAAGATGATTTATTTTTAAGAATTGAGGTAGAAACCTGTTAAGAAGGTAAGTAACAATTAAGACACAATCTCCCCAAATTTTGGATTAAAAACTTAGTGCTCTAGCCACCTCCAAAATTTGTCTATGTTTCCTCGCAACCCTCCCATTCTGTTGTGGAGTGTCTATACAGGAACTTTGTTGTTCAATTCCCAGAGGTAAGATAAGAGAGGTAATGGAGTGATTAAAAAATCCATTATAGTTGTCAGGCCTGATATGTTTAACCTTACCATTAAACTTAGTTCGAATCATTTGTAAAAACTGAGAAAGGTATTGAAAAACTTGAGAAGTTGAATGTAAAAGATAAGTTCGAGTTGTCCTTGTACAATCATCCACCACAGTGAGAAAAGAGTGACAGCCATGAAAGGTAAGATGTTTATAGGACCCAACCATTACAATGGATTAGTTCAAAAGGAACATTACACTGAGAGAAACTCAAGGGAAAAGGAATCTTTAGTTTGTTTGGCATAATGGCATACATCACAAGACGAAGTAGATAGCAAAGGATTTCAATGTAAGCATGATATATGTTTAAACTTATTTGCAGGTAAAAGGCCTAATCTTGTATCACAAACATCAGTTGAAATAGTAATGGAAGCACAAGTAGAATGACTGTGTGGAAATGATAATGAAGGAGTAGGTAATATGAGCTTGTACAGGCCTCCAACAAGCTTATCAATGCCTCTCAAACTCTTGTGAACTAAGTCATGTAACAAACAATAAGAAGAATAGAACACAATACAACAAGACAACAAGCATAGTCACTAGCTAATTTGCCACGAGATAAAAGATTGAAAGAGAACTCGGGAACATAAAGGATATTATACATCACAAGGTCAGAGGATAAGTGAACAGATCCTGAGTAAGAAATCAGAGATGTTTTACCATTTGGTAAATGAACAAGAGAGTTTGATGGCTGAGGGTTAACAAGAGAAGAAAAAGAGTGAGCAATGTGATCAGTTGCTCCAGTGTCAATTATTCAATCATTATTAATCAAATATTGAGTGAATAGACACAAAGAAGTACAGGCTAAGTGTGTACAAGAACTAGTGGATGCTAGTGTAGAATTAGGAGGATTATGAAGTAGTTGCATGAGCTGGTGATATTAAGCAGAAGTGAGAGCAGGCAATAAGGAAGAGGATGCAACCGGAGAAGAAGTCACACATGACACATCAGAAGTGTCAACTGACTGTATGCAAGCATCTTTCCCTTGCTTTTGATTCTTAGGCATTTTAGAAACATCTGGAGGAAAGCCATGCCAATTATGCCAATAAGGAAATCCAGTAAGAAAGAATCAAGTTTCCTTTCTATGACCATTACCTTCACAATGCTCACATACATGCCTAGGAAATCTTCTAGAAGAAAAAGATTTATCGGATGCAATACCCTTGGATTGCACTTAAGTATGAGAAGGAGCAATCAATGCAGCAGTGACATCTGAAATAGAAGATTAGTCCCAGAGCCAACCCTTTTTCATCACGAAGGAGAATGTTGACATGGCTAATTTCAGTCAAAGGATACATACTCAAAATTGTACACCTAATCTGTGAGAAACTCTCATTGAGTTCCATTAGATATTGAGTATGGATGGCTATGAGGCAGGTATCTCTAAAATTGGACCCGCCTCGCTTTTGTCACTCCCTGCCCTACCCCGCAATTGCAAAGACCCAGACCCACCCCACCCACATTCATAAAATTTATTTATTTTTGAAAATTTGAATTTAAAAAATTTTAGTTATATTTCTAACTCAATTCAAGCACTCAAAGTCTAAGAATGTCGTCTTTTCAATGTATACTATGTATGTACATAACACTATCCGTGGATGAGCATGGCGGGTTAGGGCGGGGTAGAACCTAAACTCGAACATGAGCGGATCTTAGAAAATTATGAGAAAATCAAGATTTTCGAAGCGGGACATCCTCGGGTTTGGATCAGATTATGAGAAATTGTCATCCCTAAAATTGAGCTTTTGAACCTGTTCATAGTCCTGAATTTGTTGAATTGCACCACAAGTACATTGAGTTGTGCTAACTCATCCCACAATGTCCTAATGAGTGAAATCAGAAATTTCCTTTCTTGGATGATAAATCTGAGGAGCATGACCCTGGCCATATCATTTCTCTGTGTCTAACCAAATTTCATGAGCAGTAGGAATGTAGACTATATATGCTACTGTTAAAGTCTGGGGTTCCATCTCAAAATCAATTGGCAATGAGAGGAGTAGCCCAGGATCCTTATTAAGTGTTGGTGAGGCTTGTTTGTTCCCAATGTGGGATATTGTCTCAATACGTCCCCTCGCGTGTAGCCGGATTTGCGGCTTACTACGCGCTGATACCATGTTAAAGTCTGGGGTTCCATCTCAAAACCAATTTGCAATGAGAGGAGTAGCCCAGGATCCTTATTAAGTGTTGGTGAGGCTTGTTTGTTCCCAATGTGGAATATTGTCTCAATAGCTACAACGAATAGAAGGAACTACCAAGTTCAACAACCAAGAAATTAGAGTGTCATTACACCTAATCCAATGAGGCAAATATTTTGAAGTAGGCGCAGGATGTTTGTGAACACCAGTAACAAGACCCAATTTCAGTAACATGTAGGAGCAGAGCAACATGAATAGGAGAGCGACACCATCGCGCACGGTGCTCATTTCGTCCAGACCATCTATTTCATCCATATCTCAGCCCAGATATTCATATCGGTACTTTCGTCGCCGGGAAATCGGTTCTTCGATCTTTGATACTCATTTTCTCTCCTTTCTGGCTTTCGGAGCATCATGACGGTGGTACCACCTACATGGATCCCTCAGTCCCTTTCATCCAACAGGGCGGTGATCAACGCTGAGAAGCCACTCATCAAGGGGACAAAGGTAAAGGACATGCGCAACATCAGTAAAACAATTTTATTCGAATTCAAAATTGACCTTTATATTTTAAATTATTTCACAAAACACCACCATGAAATAAGTGAACAGTAAATTAACAGAAAAAGTGAAGGGAATAACCATCTACGATGAATAAAAATACTTAAGTGATCCCGCATTAAAAAAAAATACTATGATGATGAATAGTGAAAAAAATGTATAGTTTAGTAACTATATGTATATAAAGTTTTGCCCTGTATTATTCAATTAAGATTTCAATTTGTAACTATTTTTACATCCATTCATAGAAAAACATCAAGAAAGTTGTACACAATTTATATGATATTACATTACATTGCATCCTTTTAACATAATCTAAGTGCCTTTGCATAGATTGCTAAGATCCACCTACTGACTTGAACCTCAAACCATTCTTTTGCCTCCTTCAGTTGGTGCAGTGGTGCCAGAGGCTGCACTTGAAAGGGAGGACTACGGTTCGATCCCCCGCAACTACGTTGGGAGAGATTTAAAACCTTAACCCCAGGACCCGCCTCGAACAGGATTAGTCGGCCAGTGACCGGACACATGATCTTAGACCAAAAAAAAATAAATCACGTACACTATTTCTCTCCCGCAAACTCAAAATGATTTTACAATTACATTGGCAATATATACATACAGCTTTTAAACATAACTTTTGCTGCCTCAATTTTTCGCTTTTTCACCCTCTAATCTCAGAAATGATGGCTGCAGCATTTTATTTTGCATCCAAAAACTTCACAAACTTCGAGCAATGATTAATTCTCTCATTCTAACCATCTTGAATGTACAGTGATCTGCAATATCATCATGCCTTCCAAGTGCATTTCTAGGCTAACTTCAGCTTGTAGCCTTGCACACTGACCATCTTCAAGCAAGGTTTTGCCTAGATGCGTCAAAATCTAAAGGAAATTTCCCTACTGAAAGCATTGCTTTCTATTTTCTTTTCGTCTATGGATACCTGCTCATTTTCAGAACATCAAGAAGCTTCAAGAGGTCAGATGTAAAACAAAAGGGCACGATAAAAGTTCCAAACGCAAATTATGCTACAGAAATATTAAAGAAATGTAAACTTAATTTAAGGTCTTTACTCCAATTTCTAAGTTAAACAGCTTAATTGCCTCTTCAAATAGAATACTGTTAATGATGGGAAGATGGAAAAAGAACATGAGTGCCATGATATGAAAACTTACTTATCAGGTGAAGCATCAGGGTATGGTGTATCATCTCTTTGCTCCTGTTAATGTTTTGTTTCAACAACAGCATATATTATAGCCCTTAGGATAAGTATGAGAAATCACAAACAAAATTAAGAAATAAGAATAGAATCTGGTTGGAACACTAACTTCATCAGAAGAGATGTTCATAAGCAACTCCCACTGTTCTTCCCGTAAATTTAACAACTCTTCATCACCATCATCATAACGTACCTGCATTAGGAACCACAGGGCAATCAAAAACACTAGGAAAAGGAGCAATGGGCGCGTTTTCACATACATAAAAGATTGCATAATCACTTATCATCTATCAGTGGCCTAAGCGAAGAAATAAATGAGTTTAGGACTTTCTAAACACATGCAAAAGTATTTGCAGAGAAGTGCATTTGGACTCAAAATAGGCTTCTTACAGTGTGCTTCTTCTCTGAAGGGTTTAAAGCAACAATAGCACCGTTGTAAAACCTGCAGGAAAAGAACTTCGGTATAAGAAAATGAATATAGGAATAGGACAGAGACACAAACACAGACATACATAGCCTCCAAAAATAACAGAGGGAAAATTCAAAGAGAAGCAAGTATTATGCAGTTAATTAGGAAATAAAGATAAAGTAAAATGCTAGCATTTCTGGAGTACTCACATCTGGTCCAGTGGCCACCAGACTTTTATCCTACGTCCCACCAGTTCTTCACCATGCTCTTTCATCTCACAAACTTCTCTAGAATCCTGAATAAGAAGTTGAAATAAAAAAGAGTTATCCACCATGTATGCTGAAACGGAGTTGGGAGCGAGACAATTAATTAGATGTACATGCAATTGAGCTGTCCTTCAGAGAACTCGTAACAAGATTGTAAGGTGTTAGACCAGTTTCTTACTTTCATGACAATTTAAGAGTTTGAAAACCAACAGTGAACAGTCCAATGGATGATTGTTGCATAATCCACTCAAAGCACTAAATCGTCTTTACAATTTGGTTAATCCAGAGAGAATTGAGCATATTAAAAATCTACAACAGTATAGTAATGACAATAATTCATTGGTAGAGAGTGATTACCTTTTCTTCATGCGGAATTGCCTTCCTCTTAAAGGCTTCACCCGAATGACTCCCGACTCTTTTAGTTGACGTGGTCGCAGATGGAGAAAACGGCCCTTTCTGTCAGTTCAGCAAATACAAGTTTCAAAAATTCATTAGAAAAGTTCAGAAAATACTATGTTTATATAATTTGTTAATTAACAGTAAAAAAATTGTATTTATACCTGGCCAGAAGTAGCTTTACCCTTCTTACATTTTTCATCTTTCACCTTTTGAGCTGATGGTCCTGCTGCTCCACGCATATCTCCCAGCCGCAAATCAGGTTGACCAGCTCCCTTCTTCTTTGGATGGCTTGCTTCAAATTCAGATTCTTCTATTAATAAATAACCATCCAACCAAGAGCTGGGCTTTCTCTCCCTTTTCTTCGGTAATTCTGCAGCTAATGCTGGTTGTTCCATTTCGGTTGGGGAAAGGACTCTTTGACTAGTGCTAGTCTGATGCTCACTTTGGTCGAAACTCTCTAACATATTTCCAGAACTTTTATTCGCTGAGCCTTTGTCCATTACTGATTCAGATGAACCATCCGCAGATTGATCAATCTCTTTAGGAGAATCAACATCAGTTGAATGATGCTCAGCCACCTGATTGAGATTTTTTTTTTCAGTAAGTTGGAGCAAAGCTGGACTACTAGAAGAAACAATTGAATATATAGATGATGGACACTGTCTCTATCTCTAAGTTACTACCAAGGTGCTAATTAGAGTTTTTCACTTCTGATTACCTTTCAATTACTTAAAAGCAAATTAGTGCTTTCTATGCAAAACTAAACATAAGCCAGAATCGAGAACAAAACCATTTACCATCCATTTTCTGAGAGAAACTAATTAGTCTTACATGTCTTGGTACCTATATCTATCAAGAGATTGGTGCAAAAGAACTACAGCTTCGACTGCTATGAATTAGGATTAATGGGTGGTCAAAAGCTGAGGTATGTAAACTTATATTGATTAGTTAAAAAGACAATGCGAAAGATGCAATATAGATCGCCAGAAAATAATAAGCTAAACTGACGATGTATATGTCAGAAGACTCCATAATTCTAATTTCTTACTCTCAACATAAACACCAAAAGCCAATAGCCAAGCCATTCATTTCTAATATATGAGTTAAGATGTAGAAAACCTCACATTTGCCTTTGGAGGTGCATCGTCCTGGCATATTGTAGCAACCACATCAGCATAGTTACGAGGATTCAGGCTCATGGAATGCATTAATTCTGGAATATACGCTTTGAGTATACCAGCACAGTTACTCAAGACGTTCTCCGCCAACTTCCAAGAGATAGGGGAAACACTCTGCAACATAAAAGATACACTTTAATATTAGAAAATCATAGAAATTGAAACATGATCCGAAGAAACAAAAAGCGAAAATGTTATGAAAATGGCAGTTAATTACCTGATTCTCCTTTTCGACACTAGACAGAAGAAGCTTCAGAAGCGCACTAGAAACTTCGTCGCTTTCTTCTATCGTCAAGATCATGATAGCTTCCATGCTGGAGAATACAGAGGGAGGATGGCTGGACCTACAGTTGGACAAGAAGTCAAAATAAATCAAACTCCTATGGAAAAACCAGAGCATGATTACTAATTGAAGCAAGCGATCAGCTCGTACCTAATTGTTGCGAGAAATTGCTGAAACATAGCAACAATTATGTCATCAAACTCCAAGTCCAGCATCAACAAGCAAGATTGGACCCTTGCAGTAGCCTCAAGGATGTGAAGGGCCTTAGGATAACAGCAACCAGAAGGATGCGACAGCTTCCCGAATGCCATCAGATACAGCTGAAACATTTCCTGGATACCAGTGATGGAAAAACAGATAATCAAACATATGCTAACATATTGGAGATCAAAAAATTTCTCAAGAAAGCTTTATAACTTAAACATGTGAACAAGTCAGGGCCGTAGCTAGTTAGTACCTTCATGATTTCATCATTGTAAGGTGTTTCAGGTGCGGTTATTCTAGTGATCTCACTAAGGCACGATGCAACTGACACCTTCACATCCACATCAGGGTGCTTCAACAGTTGATCAGATTTCAAAGCACCCATGACTGGCAATATTGCATCTGTTATCGATCCAGATGACGTTTGTCCTACATGGGACAAGATTTCCTCAGCCCTCTGAAAAACAAATTAGAAAAATCAGTAAAATTAAGCTAGCAAACATGAAAACATGGTAACATATATAACACAGGGAAAAAAGGATTTGTAACATGTAACTATATATAACAGGCATTGAAAAATCCAAAAAAACTTCGAAAAATAACTGGATTTTCTAAACATAGAGCTGAAACCGAAGATAAGACCCTTGGTAGTTGGTGGTAACTCTGAACATCTAAACAGTTGAGATAAAACTGGGGTCTTACATCAAGGAGGTCAAGAAGTTCCTTGGTGGAAGAAGGGAGCATTGAGAGCTTGTTTCCAGCCTCCCTGAGCTGTGCCTTAAGCTCATTTGTCAAAGAAGGAGCAGCCATTTCAATTATTTTTATCAAACTTACCCAAGCCCAAAAGAATAACCTTTCTGAAATTTCACTCACAAAGACTGCTCTCTCACAAGAATACCCAAATGAGGACTGACACTGTGACAGACAGGGACAAATTACTTGTGGGTATTTATAGAGAATGGAGAAAGTTGGTGAGTGAGGGAATTAATTGTTTGGTGAAAAATGGGAAGCATGCAGAGTCTCTTGGTTCTGTCAAATTATTAGTCTACAAGTGCCCATTTCAAACTAAGTGTAAATTTTGGAGAAAAATATGAATATTAAATTTGAGCTTTTTTAAGGAAATTAAGGATGTCGATACATAAATAAATATTTTAGAACATAGTACATAATAATCAACCTTCGGCACCATCAAGTATTGCAAGTGCGCAATGAAACGTAAATAAAAATGCCTTTAAAATTTTTTATTGGGACTATTGGATTAATTAGTTTTTCGTGAAATAATAAATATTTTTAAAATAAGATCTTTCTATATATGAATAGGCAATATGAATTAACATAATCCTTTTTATACACTTGCAAATGATGATTGAGAAAGGGAATTCATCAACTTTCCTAGAATCAGATTTTACAGATTGCAACACATTGTTATAGTTTCTAGTGCATTTCCAATAAAATTGTTATAGAGAGATTATATTCAAGATTCTGTAATAATAAAGTCAGAGAACCTTGTTTGGGATTACAAGCATTAATTAATTTATAGGATTATAGTAATTGTCATTATAATAATAAAGTCCAAGGATTATGATGTTCAACATCTTATAGTAATTAAAAAATTGGTTAGATCACTGTGATATTACATAAAGAAAATGGTCAAAATTTTGTAAATGGTAAAGTTTTGTTTTTCTTTCTATTTTTACTACTTTTCTTTTATTTATTAATTACGAAAACATGTGAAATTGTAGAAATTCTATGCACTTGTACATCATTCATGTAACAAAATAACACCATTTATAGGATTATAGTAATTACCATTATTAATAAAGTCCAGGGATTATGATGTTCAGCATCTCATAGTAATTAACAAATTGATTTGATCACTGTGATATTACAATAATTAAGTTGGTAATATTAGTATAACACTTGACTGATAAAAACATTTGACAATTGAATGCAATAGAGCACATAAAACACATTATATATACAGAGTGTATCGTTATTGAGTACTTACATGGTCATCGTGGATTCCTTGACCAAGACCGGAGGTACATTCGGAGAGGGGAATCGACCAAAAGGAGATCGTGCTTTTGTGGTAATTCCTTGAATACTCAAGAGAGACGGAAATGGTATAGTTAAGCTTCCAAAATGCTTGACAATCTTCCGAAATACTCATCGCTTAGCATGGATCATCAAACATGATCGATCATGACTTGTGCATTAATGACCTTCTCAACCTAGTTATTAGGAAGTTTCAAAAAAGTTATTAAGAGTATGAATAAAACAGTTTTTAGCAATAAAATCTTGGAAAGGATCGAATAATTAAATTGCAGTATAGGATTTGTTGTCGTAGAAAGAAAATAAATGTCTCAAATTGTTAACACATCAAAAATATCACTTTGTAACACTTCATGATACGCTTATAAAAAATAAAAATACACTAAATGTTCCGTCATGAAACTTTCATTAATTAAGCACAATTTGTTAAATGTAATATATAATCGAAAGAAGCATAACTCAAGAATGAAGTGAATGTATACTTACATAATTGTTATGATATTGACTTCAAGATGAGTGCTTGTTTAATCCAAGGCCTACTCAAACTTAACTTGGATTAGCTAAAGCCTAAGGGGCTTAGTAGGGATAATTTTATTTGGGATCGAGAAAAAATGTGATGGGATTTGGATCTTAGAAAAACATAAACGAAAGGGCCCTCAAGTACTTTTCTTTGGACGGAAAGGATGAAATCGCAAGAAATTGACATAGGCGTAAAATTTTGCAAAATGATTTTGGATGCGGTGAATGTTTTCTCATTTTCAACCTTATGACGAATTCATCATTCGAAGAAACCAATGAAATGTATTTTTAGGGTTTTCTATTCCGAAATGGTTGCAATGGCGAGTGTGAAATAAATGAGAAAAGAATCATCTATAGAATGACATTTAGTTAGAAGTAGAAGAGGCGATTGTAAACGCAAGATGTAGGTATGCAAATGAACCACACAAAAGTAATGCAAATCCACAACTTGAATGAGTAACAACGAGTTCAAAAGT
>JAOWAN010073217.1:0-11137 GCA_028566635.1 Lobelia cardinalis
TCTCTAGTCATTGTATTAAATAAGAAAAAAGATCAGAGAGATTCTAGTTAGATATTATGTATGTTATCATATTTATTGTGACTTGTTATCGCTTCCGCATCTTGTTATTGTCATTGTCGTTGTGTATTGCCACGTCACCCCCGAAGAACGTGATGTCACGGGATTCGGGACGTGACATTGCATGATAGCGTTTTGTTCAGAAAAGGCAAGATTGTGGTGGGAAGTAATGCTCAGTTAAAACAGAAGTTGATGCAAGAGTTTCATGAAGGACCACTAGGTGGACATTCTGGGATGCACCCTACTTTATACAAATTGAAGCAATTTTGTTTTTGGAAAGGGATGAAAAAGGAGATCTTTAATCATATCAGGAACTGTGATGTTTATTAAAGGAGTAAAACTGAATATGTAGCTAGTTCTGGCTTGGTACAACCATTACCTTTGCCAGAATACATATGGGCTGATATCTCTATGGATTTCATAGAGGGATTACCAAAATCAGAAGGCTACACTGTGATCATGGTGATCGTGGACAGGTTAAGCAAATATGCTCATTTTGTGGGATTGAAGCATCCGTATTCTGCAGATATTGTGGCCGGAGCTTTCATGGAAAACATCTACAAATTACATGGATGTCCAAAGACCATAGTTTCTAATAGATATCCCTTATATCTCAGCAAATTTTGGCAGGAATTCTTTAGAATTCAACAAGTGGAGCTGTGTACTTCAACTGCTTACCATCACCCGTCAGATGGACAGACTGAAGTGGTTGACAAATGTCGGGAGGGATTTCTGAGGTGTATGTGCTATGACAGACCTAAAACCTGGAAGAAATGGCTCTATCTTGCAGAATGGTGGTACAATACTTCACTTCATTCGTCTCTTCAGAAGACTCCTTATGATCTCGTCTATGGTCAAAAACCACCGCTACACCTGCCCAACTTTCCAAAGGAATCTATGGTGGATCATGTGGACAGGAGTATGCAGACAAGGGAAGAGTCTCTCAGAATTGTTAAGCAGTAACTAACTAGAGCAAGGGATAGGATGAAGAAACAAGAGGACCAGGTAAGAACAAAAAGAGTGTTTGATGTGGGTGATCTTGTCTTGATCAAATTGCAACCATATAGGCAGACTTCTATGAGAACAATCCACAATCTAAAATTAAGTCCAAAATTTTTTGGACCTTACAAGGTATTCAAGAAAATTGGAATTGTGGCCTACAAATTGGAGTAGCCTTCTGAAGCCAAGATATATGATGTTTTTCATGTATCTCAACTCCAGAAATATAGAGGAGAGGGTAATGTTTCAACTGAGTTACATGTGGTTGTTTCACATCATGTCGTCTGATTATGGCACCAGAAAGAATTGTTGACAGAAGAGTGATTCCCAAGCACAACAAACCTGTGGTTCTATATATGGTTAAGTGACATAACTATATATAGTGAGGAAGATACTACATGGATGGATGCCAAGGAGGTTGATCAAAAGTTTCCACGTTTCAATCCTTGAGGACAAGGATTCTTTAAGGGGAGGGAATTGCCATGTACCTAATCTGAATAACTGTGATTCCAGTTATTTAGGTAGTTATGTGTGTATGCATTAGGCGTGATATTATATCGGTTGTAATGATAAGTTGTGTTAACACTTTTATTAATGAAGATGTGTATTAGTGGTTGCATGTAGAGCTCTACACAAGCCAAGCCAGCTCGTGGGTTCGACTCGTTTAGATCCGACTTGACTCGACTCGCGGTGCTTTCAAGAGTCAAGTCAAATAAAATTTCCAGGCTCGTCATATTTTGTGAGTCCGACTCGACTCGACTTGCGAGGCTCGCGAGCCGGCTCGTTAAAGGGATCGTTAAGGCTTGCTCTTAGTGCTTATACACTTATAGTCAAGTTTGATTTTATATTAATATCATATATTCATATCATCATATGTCTTGACGATTTAAGTAATTACTTATTTATCATTTTGTAAGTAATTATGTTTATGAATTTCATAATTACTATCTTAATTTATTTTTTAAAATCTCAAATCAAAGTTATATTTTGATTTCACATGTTGTAATTATTGATAATTAATTTTTTTTGAAAGCTCATATTTTGTAAAGACTTATTTTTATAATGATTTAACTACTTATTTGTTATTTTACAAGTAATTATGCTAATTAATTGGTAATTACTGACTTAAATTCTTTTTTGAAAGCTCATATTTTGATTTTTGATCTTGCAATTACATTTCTTGCATGAATTATAATAAATTGATAGTATTTTGTATTGTTGTTCATATAATTTTCATAAATACTTATAACATAAGTGTGTTACTATTTACTGCAATAGGTTAGTCATTATGCATAACATAATAATTAATAATTTTCAAAGTTAACGACTCGCCAAGATTGTCATGATTCTTTAAAATTCCGTCAAGACCCGCTAAGGTTTATAAAATTCATGGCTCAGCTTGCTAGTTTGCCACGAGCCAAGCCAAAATCATTTATTTTAGGTTCGACTCGAGTTTGTCAAAACATGAATCTTAAAATTTGAAGGAGCTCGATCCGGCTCGTGTACAGCCCTTCCGCTTGCACGTTTAGCGCCACGTGTAGGAGTCTTGTTGATTTAGCAGTTGGTGTATGATTTAAAATATGACTTTGTAAAAATGATCTAATATTATGAAAACTATCAGGATTACGAGTGTATCTTTCTCTCCCAAATTCTCTCAATTGATGTTCTTGTTTGATCTCTGAATGGAGGGATTCTAGCTATCTTTTCTCTCCCTTGGTGATTATCGATAGCCTACGCCTTGGCCTGGGCTAAGTTCTTCACATTTGAAAATTTAATACCACTGCCAAACCAGAATCCTAATTCATCCTATCGTTGCCGTAGGAGAAGATTAATCCATCACATGGGCAAAGAGAATGGAGGAGATGAGGAAAAAAAGAAAACAAACGAATATACTTGCGATTGGTCGTCGGAGAGGAAAGATTGAGCAAAGAGAGAAGAGAGCGATAAATTGAGGGAGGAGAAGATAAAATAATAAAGAAGAGAAGAAGGGACACTAACCTGGATCGCCGGAGGAGTGACGTGAGAGCGATAATGCTGGACTGTAGCCGAAATCAGTGTCATTTGAAAGTTGGACTAATTTTGGGGGAAATGATGTTTTCAATCATGATTATGTGGAGCCTCAATTGAGTGATTAGTACTACCCTGGGGGAGGGGAGGGGAGGGTGGTGAATTGATTCATGGCAAGTCCCAAGGCTCGTGAGTGGAGGTAGAGTTTAATTGAATTACATCAAAATTTGTTGTAATTAAAAAGAGAAAGTGACACTTTATATGGCTGAAAATGAAGTTTTTTTTTTTTTTTTTTATCAATTACCTAATAACAAGTCATTATTTTAAGTTTTTAACCTAAAAATAAGAAGGAAAGAAAAAAGTTTATCCCTAAATTAGTTAACCATACATAGTTACCCTAGTTAAGATAAATAAGAATATTAAAAATAAAAAATTGGAAAAGAAAACATGTTGCAATGATTAGGGTTGCAGGAAATTTAAAAAGTAAAAGATTTAAAACTAGAAAGAGGAATAAACAGAGTTCGTACTTCTTCCATGACTCCAGCGATCTTCGAACAGAAAACATATTCCAAAAAACTTTTCAAATATTATCTAGGACAACAAATTATCATATAAAACATCAACTACAAAGCAAGCACGAATCAGCGGCAGCACCGACACTAGCATTGCAAAGAATATAACTAGGGGCTTGAGTATCACAGCGGTCATGGATGAATCTACAACGGAATGTAATGAAGGAAACGAAATGCTAATTAAAATCGAAGGAATCCTCTCTCGAGGGGGTGATCGCGAAGAACAAAGGTCACATGACCAAGAAATAAGATTCGAGAATCATAGAGATCGAATTGTGGTTATAATTAGGGTTCAGTGAGCTAAACGACGATGCAATCAATGAGGAGGTTCACGGTGGTGAGTCTTATCTCATTCTCATCCGCCAATCTATGATTTTTGAGAGAGAGAGAGAGAGAGAGAGAGAGAGAGAGAGGTGAGGATTTAATTGTTTCATAGAGAAATATGACAACCTTAATGAGAATGGTGTCCTGCCGGTGCTGTAATCAATAAGAAAAGGGATATAATTGCCGAGGGCAGAGAAGAAGAGGGTATTAGGATATATGTTCTTAAATTTAATTAATTGCCAAAAAAAATTAAATAAATGTTTATTCAATGCGTTTACAATCTTATTTGTTAGAATAAACAATTTTCACTATTATCTAAGTAAATAATTTTTGAAATAGCTATGTAACAATAAGGTATTCATTTATTTTCATTTCAGGGTTAAAAACCTAACTTCACACTCTTATATTGCCAAGTGTTTCGACGAAAGCCTTGGAAACCAAGGCTACCTTTGTACTATCACAAAGGTTTCCGTTAAAGTCTGATGTTCGAGGTATTCGCGAAAAAGGCGAATTCGCGGAATAAATTTCTCGCTAAGTCCTGGATCGAAAATTCAAATACATCAATGCAGGAAATCTCAACAGATTTGTGGACACTTGTCAATCAACGTACAACCTATTACTGAGCAAATTTGAGGAAAAAATTCACCATTAATTTGCTAGTGCAAGAATACAAAAACCATTACTGGTTTCTGACAAGACCTCTGAATGATCAACACGTGCCCCTAAGGACGGTGCCCAGAAGGTTTTTGATTGAAGAATTCTCTCCTATAAATAGAGGACCTCCTGGATCATTAAAACTTGATTGAAGCCAAACTCTGCTGAAGTTACAAGCCACTTAACCATTGAGAAATTTGGTTCTTGAGTTTTTCATACTCTCGTGTTCAAATTTCCTTTGAGTGAATAAGGCTTAGATCACAAGTCTGATATATCACAACATTTTAATATTTCAACATCAAACATATTTCATATATTTTCAATACCTTACTCAAATATCACCCAACATCACAAATAAATATCAAACAGTTTCCATCTATTACTCCTATCCATACACTCTTACAAATCAAATCAAACCTTTCACATCATATTCTTTCTCATCTTTTCTCACATTCAAACCTTTCACATCACATTCTCTCTCCTCACATCACAATTAAATCTTTCACATCATGAGGCCAATTTAGTCTTTTACTTCATAAACTCATGTCATCTCATATTCAAATAGTGAACAGTGCAATATCATCATATATCACATTCTTGATCTGACCCTAAGACATTTTTAGAAACTCAACCCCTATTGTTCTTAGCCAAAAGAAGAGTCTTAGATTTTATTATAATCACTAAACACTTAGGATAGCCTCCCACACTAAGATCCTAGGAGACTGTTTAGTGAATTGTAAGCACACACGCGCCTATACACTTAGCTACACACACTCACCAAACATAGGTCACATTGCTTGACTTGAAACTGCTTCAGAGTGTTTCATTTGCTTTTTCATTTATTTTTCATCAAAGATCTGAGCACCATGTTTACTTAGATCTTACACCGTAATAGATACGAAAGTATAGTGGATCTTACTTACAAATTCAAGTCTGACAAGCTTGGTAAACGACTAGACAATTAATTGGTGAACCTCTCTAAATTTGTGTGTGATTTACTTTTTGTTCTTTAGTGCTTGCTTCTTATTTCTTTTATTCACACCATTTCTCAAAATTTTAAGGTCCAAAGATTCAGTGAACCAAGGTTTCCTTTTAGAGCACATCAGATTGCTTTCAAAGTTAAACTCTTCAAGGTTTTCGTTGCACTACTAAAACCTCTTTATCAATTCAAGGGTGAGATTTTAACTTGGATTTTACTTTGTTAAGAAATTTTAATATGATATTCACCCCTTCCCCTCTAGCCTATATTGAGCTAAGTGGAACCAACAATTGGTATCGGAGCGTATAACACTTTCTTTAAAATATTGTTTTTCAAACAAGCCTCATAACTTGTAAGCTTGATCCTATAGCTCTCAGAAATGTGCAAACTGTAGACATCACAATTTTGAACCCTTGATTCATGGTTAAAAATTACAATAATTGACCAATAATTAATTTAAAAAAATACTATGTCACATGTCATACACATTGCATTTAGGCATGACCATAAAATGTTGTATTTTTTACTAATAAAATGTGACACATATTTTGTAGGTTGAAGGGGACAGACTTGGGCACCATGTTCAAGGGGACATCTAACCAACAAAGCATGCCTACGGGGGGACGAAGGCACTTTAGGCTTCAAAAGGGACAAGGGAGGACCACAATTCTCGACCAAAAAGTGTCATAATTGCAAAAGAACAGAATCAGAGACTCTGGATCCAGAGGCTCTGTTCCTCTTGTACAAGGCTTTTCAATCAATGGGCAAGAAGGAACTTTGAGGGCACCCGCCTAGAGATATTTTGGACATTTGTGGACATCTGATTCATTTAGCCCTAATCCTCACTCACCCTATATATACCCCCTTTATATTCCACTAAAACGAGGTTAGCCACTTGAAGGAGAGAGAGGGAACTTAATCCCCAAGTTAACTAATCCTTTGAGAGGCCATTGGATATCTAGGATTCTAGTGAGAAATCACCTTCTTCTCATCATCTCTTTACCTTCAAACACCAATCTCAATCAATCCCCCAAACATTTCCCCACTAAAATTAAAGCCCGAACATTAATCTCTTCTTCTCTATCATTGAAGAAGTTGCAATCAAAGCCAAGCTTAGGATGGGATCTTGAATCTTCAAAGGATTTCATCTCATTCTCTCCTCCTTGATCCAAAGAAAAACCCTTGGGAGTAGGTAAGTCCCTAGATCCATCCTCATGTACCTTTCTTTCATAGATCTCCTTGTAATAGTTGTAGATCTATAGTATTCTTGTAAATTCCTCATGCTCATGTATTAAATGTTGGTTTACTATGTGAGATTTATGTGTTCTTTCCATGGAAGTGTAATGATAGCAATTTAAAATCCATGTGATAGTATGTTGTTATGATTTACCCATAAATGAGATACATATCCTCTCTTGGGATTTTTTATGTGGATAAAATTCTTAGATCTACATACTTTGTAATCTTTAAAGTCGTGGGTGTGGGTTTCATCCCTTAGATCTTGTCTTCCTTGCTTTCATTTTCTATTTTCTTGATAGATCTCTATCTCTCTCATCCCCTTTTTCTTGTGGTGATCCTAAAAGGAACTAGAGGTGAGGAAAAGGCATGTGTTCTTGGGATCTTCTTTGAGATTTTCTCCTTCTTGGAGATGGATTTGGAAAAAACACCTAATGTCATATCTTATCTAGTGATTAGGATCACCCTAATCTCCTTGATCTTAATTATATATCTTGTTTGCTTTCATGATTAATTAGCCTAACATATACTCCCTTCACTAAAACAAAACATCCCATGATGATAGTACCATCTCTTACAGCTTTTTCATAGCTTAGGAGTAGTACTTGAAGGATAACATGAGTCAATGACTCTCTTCATTTTCTCCCTTGCCTTGTATGATCACTGATAAGTATATTTTATATACTTATTTAGCACTCTTTTCCATACCTAAGTAAGTTAATTTCAAGCACTTAATTGTGATTTAATATGTATTTTTAGTGTTTTGATAATTATAGGGGCCTAGGTGCAAATCTGTTGAAAGTATGAAGTGCATGAGCCGAATTGTCAAAAGTGGAAAAAGTTGGAAAACAGTCGCGGCGTCCCAGCGCTCAGACGCGGCGTTGCAGCGCTCGAGCGCCCCAGCGCCCATCCAGAGCGTCCCAGTGCTCATGCTAGAATCCAATTTTGGAAACTTGCACCAAAAGCAATCCTTTCCGAATTGAGACTCCTCAAGGCCGAATTTGAAAGTTTGTTTACCTCATAAACACTCTGAGACATATTAGATTTATTATTTTATTAATATTGATGTAATTTTACTTTTAGAAATAATTAGGAAAATTTTCTATTCTAGGTATTTAAACCTTAAAGTACATAAAACTTAGGGTTAGATTTTGTGACATCGTAGAGAGTCGTTCTAAAGCTAGAGAAGAAGAACTCTAGGTTTTCATCCTTGTTTTCTTTTCATCTCTTCAATTGGTTCTAGGTTTATGATTAACCCTTGGTATTATTTCATGTCGATTATGAACTAATTCCATTCTTCCTATAGGGAAGATGGAACATATGTTAGACACTATGCTTTGATGAATCATTAATGTTACAAGTATTGTTCCATGGATTTTATTTTGTTTTCTTGTTCTTAAAGCTTTCAATAGGCTGGCCACTTATTGAATTGATCACTAAATAGAGGTTTACACTCAGAAGGGGGAATCTCGGTTGAGGCCTAGAAAACACAATCTTAGGAATCATTGCGTCGGACGACCTTTGGACCTAATATATAGCTCAACTAGAATTTGTTCTTAATGAATCTCTAATTGTCTGTTTGTGTTTTAGGGGTATTTAATTGGTGGATTTTAAATATTGACTACTTTACCCACCCGGAGTTGTAGGCTATTTGCGATTCTTGATTAGTAAATCTGAGAATTAATCTTGTGATATTGATGTTCATCATGCGTAGTGAATGATTAGGGAAAATCGGAACTCTAGGATCCTTTACTCATATTCATTACATTTTAAAGTAATCTACTTTCGCATGGTAATTTTATGTTATATTTAGTTAATCAACTCACCTTTCGATGGTTCAAATAAAATAAGTGTCGTTATAGTTACAGTAATCAATAGAATTAAAACAAGTCCCTGTGGGTATGACATCCTATTTCATCACTTTACTACTAAAATACGATACTGTGTACTTGCGGTTTTATACGCACGTTTCACGCGTATCAAGTTTTTGGACTCTTTTTCATACCTAAGTAAGTTAATTTCAAGCACTTTATTGTGATTTAATGTGTTTTCAGTGTTTTGGTCATTGCAGGGGCCTAGGTGAAAATCTACTGAAAGTATGAAGTGCATGGGCTGAATTATCAAAATTGGAAAAAGCTGGAAAACAGTTGCGGCGTTCCAACGGTCTGAAATGGCCAAAACCAAGTTTTAGTGGGCATAGTGGCGTCCAAGGGAGCATCCGACGTTGGAACGTCCCAGCGCCGTAGCCAACGTCCCAACGTTCAGATATTGGCCCAAACCCTACTTAGTGCACGTCACAAGGCCTAGTAGGACGTTGCAACATTGCAGTGTCGCATCACCCATATGGACGTCCGGACGTCGAATCATGTCTGGCGGATGGTTAGTTGGTCAATGGGCCGAATTCATTAAACCCACCTACCCATTTATACTCTCACCTACCCTCACATACCTAAATTCACCTGACCCATACCCAAGAACCCAAACCCGTCCCACTCCAATACCTAAAAACCCCTCTTCCCTCCTGTGATGCATATCCTGCGATTTACCTCCTCCACGTTGGCTCAGGGCAGGGTCGGTGGGGGACTGCCGGGGTTGCAGTCTCAACCTTTTTAAAAAAAAAAAACCCCCTCTTCCTTCTTCTATCTCTCCCTAATTCACACTCACTCTCTAACCCATCTCCCTCTATCTCTCTACCCTCACTTCCATCCTCAGCCTCTTTCTCCACCATCTCTCTTCACCATCATCGCCACTCAACCACCACACACATTGCCTACGCCTAGCCTCCATCTAAACCCGTCGCACCACCACCTGGCATCAGTAACATCAATCATCGCGGATTCTACATCATTCCAAGGGGAGGGGGCAGAAATTTTCGTGTCCAACCAAGTAACCTCCTGTGATTTCCTGCTTCAAGCTCGGTAATCCTTTCTCTGCTTCTCTTGTACTCAATTCCCTGGTTTTGTGTACTTGCTGAGTTAGAGCAGAGTATTTTGGTTGACTCTTTGGTTTGGGATAGCATTATTGGTTGTTCATTGTAGCTACATTGTGCTTATCTGTTGGGAGTATTGGTTTGTGGTTGGTTCAATTGTCGTGTGTGGAGTTGTGCTTCATGTGGGTTATTTGTTCCAGTTTGGGGGACTATAGTTTGTTGTTTGTTCGAGTTTGGACGTGATTTCTATGGCCCCCAAAGATGTGTGTGCCTCAATAGGATAAGGGAAAGGGGGCGAGTACTTTCAAGAAGCGCGCTAGGCAGCCCAAACAGAACTTTGATGATCGGTTGTTTATATCCCGTGAGGCTTCAAGTTGGTTCGAGGTTACTACTAGACGGCGGAAGTTTATTAAAGAGCTGGTTTTCAAGTTGGAGAAATTGAGTTTCCCACTATCAAGGCGGTGATTGATTATTATGGGTGGCAGCGTTTTTTCCTTCATCCTCCGTGTCCCTATTATAAACTTGTTGTCCAATAATTTTATGCCACTGCATCGAAAGAGTACTGGTTGAACAGAACCCTTCGACATGTTTATGTCCGACGAGTGCAGGTTAAGATTTCTCCAACCATCGTCTGCCACGTTCTACATCTTCCGGAGCGTAAGGGGCCATCGGAGCTACCCATCGGTGATTGAGTCTCTAGAGAGCTGGCACGTCGCATGCTGCGAGCCCTTCTCTTGCTTCTATTGAGTGCCAAGTGCAAAGGGTCGAGCGGGAGTTTCTGGGCCTTAAGAGCGTCATAACTTACTTCTCCGGGGTGCTTGCCAAGATGGTGTGCAAGCAGAGGATTGACATTTCTGATATCCCACCGCTTCCCGCCAATTCCGCTGAGGAGGAAGTTGTGGGTGATGATGAGGAGGAGGAAGAGGATTCCGATGCGGGAGATGATACTGAGCACAGGGATGAGGACCGTATCTAGATGATTCTCCGAGATGTTTATTTTTCTTTTTCTCTCCTTTTATTTTGTGCTTATACACGTGGACCATGTAATTTTTTTTAATATGTCTAAATTATGCAAATTTCCGTGACTTTTGTGTGATAAAACGCTTTTGCCCCATGTTGTTACATGTCTAGGTAAATAAGTCACTTGCCATGCTAATATGATTGCTATATTTTTGCACATACACTTTCGACGTGATGACACCTGCACCATGTGAGCTTTTGAGCCTATACACCATTTTTTCGATTCATGTGTGCACAAGTCTCAATCTATGTTCATTTTCAGAGTTTGCCTGCAATGAGATTGTCGCGCCCCGAGTCCCGTGACGTCACGTTTCCCGGGGAGTGACGCGGTGATGACACAACACATACGATGCGGAAGCG
>JAOWAN010073228.1:0-11137 GCA_028566635.1 Lobelia cardinalis
TCATAGTAGCCAGATTTTCTTTTTGAGCATTGTGAAACATTTGCATTATATTTGCCCAAAATTCGCCCCTTTTTTGACCAGTTGATTTTTCCGCATCTCCACCAGCTTCAAGGTAAGCAGAACATAAATCTTTATCTTCCGCTATAGTCCACATGGTCTTTTCTTTTCCAACTCTTAATTTTCGAGATTGGTTGGGATGAATTGTGGCATCCTCTTCTTGATCATCATCTTCACAATCTTGAAATAAAGATTTAGAACTTTCTAGATCCCCAACAGGAGTTCTAGGAGACCTAGTATACGGTTGAGATGATATAAATTCCATATTTGAGGAAGCAAATTGAACATTTTGGAGTTTATATATATTTGGAGAAGGAAATAGATTTGGATTCATTTGAGATTGAAATAGATTGGGAGTGTTGCCAACACTTGGAATTTGTTGAGGTGTAGGATATACTCCCCATAATTGGAATAATTGATCAGGATGATTTAACAAATTTGGATTAAAAGGTAGTTGAAGATTTGGAATCAAATTGACATTTGGATTAAAATTCACATTTGAATTTGATTGAGAGTGTTGAGTATTTTCGTAATTAGGATAATTTGGATCCATAATTAGAAAATAATAGGAGATGAAATAAATAAATGAAAATTAATAACAAAATTAGCAAATAATAAGAAGAAAATTTGGGATTTGAAGAAGGAATGCAAAATATAGCAAATGTGGTCTCTATTTATACCTTGAAAAAGCTAATCTTCAGCTGTGATTTTTTTAAAAAAAAATTATTAAAAAAATAAAGTTATGATAATTATAAACTTAAATGAGATAAAAGTAATTGATAATACAAATGTCAATTTGTTATTGGTGGGGGAAGATTTTTCTCTCTCCTTGTTATCCGAAAAAAGGAGGAAAGAGGCGGATGACAGGAAGTCTTCTGCTATCCGATTTTTTTATTTTGTCATCCTACTTGGCCAAGTTGAAGCTGATGTGGAGGAATATTCTTGGCATATTCTTCAAGAAAGGCTTTCATTGTCATCATTGCATGTGCTCTAAGGGCATGTATATAAAGTAGATTAGATGCAATGATATTACCCCACCTAAAGCCTCCTTGAAGAAGGCTAAAACATGGGAGGCCAGCAGAAGACAAGCCTTTGACATATATATATATATATATATATTATTCCACTACAAATCACTTTTTCGTATAAATCGTACGAATCAGTTGTATCTTAGTACATTTTTGTTGTATATTAGTTATATGTTTGTATTTTGTAAAATAAAGATCCAAAACAAGAATTTTTTTTAAGAAAATCAACTAAAATACAACAAAAATATACTAAGATACAACATTCTCGTAAATATACAACAAACTAACTAAGATGCGAAGATACAACAAAAACGTAATAACATACAACGTGGTCTTATTAGGATACAAAAAAAAATTAAGATACAATAAAATTAACGAATATACAACAAAAAAGTACTAAGATACAAAAGTTCGCAAGTTTGTACGATATTTATGGTTTGTAGCTGATCATTTTCCTATATATATCTAGGAAGCTAATCAAATGAGAACCACAAATAATTTAGGAACTTAGGAACTAATCTTGATCGCTAGATTTATGAAAATGAACGCTTGAGATTAAATAGGGCAAAAATCTGTTATTAAAAAATGCGGTGGCATTTTTGTAATATTTGGTTCGAAAAAAGGGCATTTTCATCAATTTGCGATAAAAATATTTGATGGATCAGTAAAAAATTTGACGAATCAGTAAACATTTGTATGGATTAGTAAAAAAATTGCTGGATCAGTAAAAATTTTGATGGATCAGTAATAAAATTGATGGATCAATGTTAAATTTGATGGAGCAGAGTTAATTTTGATGAATCAGTGTTAAAATTTGATGGATCAGAGTAAATTTTGATGAATCAGAGTTAAAATTTGATGGACCAGAGTTATTATTGATGAATCAGTGTTATCATTTGTTGGATTCGAGTTTTCATTTGATGAATCAGTGTTATCAGTTGATGAATCAATGTTGTGTTTTCTTGATACTATTATATTTTAATTTTTGATGGATTAATTTTATCGTTTGATGGATCGGTGCTATCATTTAATGGATCAGAGTTTTTATTTGACGGATCACTAATATATTATTTAAAAATTTGCGGTGATTCCGAAAAAAATTAAAATTAATCGCCGAAAAAAATTAAAATCAATCACAACCTCTCTTTTTCAACCATTACAACATCAAATCAACATTATAAACTTGATTTTAATTAAGATGGAACGAAAAGAAAGAATCGTAATAACAAAGAAGCTGGGAAATCAAAAATCAAATCACCAAAAAAAAAAATCTAACAATAAGAAAACAAGAAAACAACAGAGTAGATCGAGATCGGAGATCGTGGAGATCGGAATCGGATATTGTGACGATCGGAATCAGAGATCGTGTTAATCGAAATCGGAGATTGGGATCAGAGACGGAATATTACGTAATTTTGAGTACAATTCTTCGTTTTTGATGGATAATTTTCTGCAGATATATATATATATATATATATAGAGAGAGAGAGAGAGAGAGAGAAAGAAAGAAGAGATGACGAAGTTTGAAGAGAGAGAGAGAGTGGAGGAATTTTGACAGATGTGGGGAGAGAAGAAAGGAAGAGAGAGGAGATGAGAGCATTGGGAAGGAAGCGGGAGTTTGTTGGAAATATAATGGTAGCAGATTTAGTGTTAGGATTTAATAATTTATAAAAATGTCACCACACGGGCTTAAGGAAGGGTCTCATCTCAATCGTTTAATTTTCGAGATCTAATGGTTGTTAGGAGTTCCTAAGTTCTTAGGAATTAAGTGGTTCTCAATGGAATAGGTCCCTATATATATACATAGGAAAATGATCGGCTACAAGCCACAAATGCCGTATAAACATGCGACCTGTTGTATTTTAGTACATTTTTGTTGTATCTTCGTTAATTTTGTTGTATCTTAGTTTTTTTTTCTTGTATCTTAGTAAGACTCTGTTGTACTTAGTTATTTTGTATGATACAACAACAATATAACTAAATATAGGGACTTATTCCGCTACAATTCACAAATATCGTATAAACGTACGGTATTTGTGGTTTGTAGCTTGTACGATATTTATGATTTGTAGCGGAATAAGACCCTATATTTAGCTATAATGTTATTGTATTATATAAAATAACTAAGATACGAAGATACAAAAAAAATGTAATAAGATACAACAGGCAATAAAAAAAATTAAGTTACAACAAAATTAATAAAGATACAATACAAATGTACTAAGATACACCTGATTTGTACGTTTGTACGATATTTGTGATATATATATACTGATTGACGCCATGCCAACATGTGTCCCTTTGTTTGTATGGACAAACCAACTCAACTATCCCAATCTACTACTATAAATACCTCCCTGAACCCATTTCATAGGTACGCAACTTTCGACAACTTTAACATTATGCATTTTCTTCATTAAGCTTTCTCTGTGCTTACTCTCACTACCCAAAAAAAAATGCTTATAGCTATGGAAATTACCGTCGCTAAAATGCATTAGCGATAAAATTTCATCACAAATTTTCGTGGCTAAATTTTTGTCGCTAATAACCACAAATCCGTTATCCAACGCTAAATTATAGAAGATTAGGGACAGGACTATCGCTACTTGCTACAGTTATATAGCGATTTCGTCACAAAATTTAAAATAATATTCTAGAATAAAGTATTTTGAGCAATTGCTACGGCCATATAGCGATGGAGAACTATCATTTATCGATGTTTGGAAGTGTTTAGATCAATTGTTTACTTTTTAACACGATGTAGATGCATGAAATTTCTTGACTCGGACAATGATGATATAGTAGATTGTTTTTTAGTATAATTTTCAATGTTAGTTGGTGCTAGGCTCCCTTGATGTTGCATGATTGTGGTGTACTATGATGACTTAAACATTAAAAATTGAACTGTGTGGTATAATGAATTGTTTGGTTACATTCACCACAAACCTTCATGAGACAAAACTTGTCACTAACCTTAGGTTTTAACGACTTATTGTATATGCTAAGTGCAATCGTGATTCCTATGAAACTGAGTTAGTTATCTATTTTTGATGAACCGAGATGGCTAAATGCTAAGTATGCGAGTGTTGATACCACTAATATATGCTTATATTTTAGTATTATTTTTATGATTATTTTGACTCAATTATATGTGATGTTATGCTTAGCATATTTAGTTGTGTGTAGGAAATATCATCACTTTTGGAGCTAAAAAGGACTAAATTGACAAAAGACTGGAGTTTAAGGCCTAACGCTAAAAATTTACATTAAAAATCGTGCAAAAGATTCAGAGAGCAAGGAACGACCTTGCCACTCTCGAGCTCGATCGTGTCAAAGGCATATTTAGGGGAAACCATTGCTTTTAGTTATTTCTAGATTTTTGGGCTTAGTTTCTTGGTTTTTAGGCAAACTTATAAAACATATTTTCTTTCAGCTTTTATACATGTAAAACATCACATACCATACATAGCCGTTCTTCAATTTTCATGAGTAATCTCTCATTCATGGGAAACTAATCCACTTTTTCTAGGGGTTGAAGGCAAATCCTACTATTAATTAGAGCGTTGTTTTTATCACTTTCCATTGTGTTCTTCTTCATATTTAGTTGTTGATTGAATTTAATATTCTTTTCCTCAATTAATAGTTGAAAATACTGATTCTTGGATTGATAGTGTAATATATACTTGCCTAGATCATTGGTGATATATATAGAAAGCTAAATCACAATAGAGTAATCAATTATGTGTTACAGATCATTACATAAAAGAGGTTAGGGTTATTTAGTTTTAACGTTCTTAATGGGTTTCTGCGAGTTATATATGATTGATGACCTTAAGTGCCTAGTGACGGACATAGCACAAACAGTGTGACCCTTATCCATAATTTCTACGTTGTCGTCCAAATAAACAATCATTTGAACAAAATTAATATTAAAGAAGATGAGTGCATAATTGATAGTAGTGAACTAGTGATTGAATCATGTCTCCTAGATCCCATCACTTCATACGTTTTCTCATCACTATTAATAATCATTACGTTAGTTAATTGTTGGTCAATTATTAACCAAGTGACTTCATTCGAATCTAGTACAATCACTCAAGTCAATTTATTTGGTTACAAGTCTTCAGTGGATCGACATCTTGTTATCATTATCTATATTACTTATTAGGTTTATAGATGTAAGTATGCATTATTACTTTTATTCTTTTTGAATGCCTTTGATAGCGATATCAAGGTCATGCACATGACCACCTTACTGTCGATACTTTCCTATTTTTATATTTTGCATTTCCGCCCTTGAACTTTTGTCAAGTTTGCCACTGATTGCTCCTTTAATCTTTAAGATGTCTATTTTCTCGTACTTTGACTTCTAGTCCCTTGGTAATCGTGTAATATAAGAAAACAACCATACCAAACATAAAGTGTCAACTTCTTAAATGGTCCTGTACTTTGGCCGTTCTCATGGATAGTCCCCTAGCTTAGAAATATTTTATGGATGACCAACGTTCGCAAAATCAACTCATGAATAGTCTCTCCATTAGTCAATCGTTAATTTTGACCGTTTACTCTAGTAATAGACAGAAATACCCTTCTATCCCTTCTTCTCTTGCCGGACAACATCCTAACCTCTATGTCCGGCTAAACTTCAACCTCAAAGAAGAACAATTTCTTCATAACAAAACAAAAAACCCATAAATCAATTGGGAAAAACAAATAGTCAACAACCTAGAAATCTTCATCTTCGAGCTCATCTTCCCCTTCCATCCTCTCGTCCCCCTTCTCCCTCTCGTTGCTTCCCCCCAACTCCATCTGCAACCCCAATCTAATCGCAACCCCCAGATCGGAAAGAAGTCTGATACCTCGACCAAGAAGACAACCTTGTCCACCTCTGTAAGATCTGTTCTTTTTGGAGTTCGACTACAGATTTTTTCGGTAGGGATTCGTGGGAAGATGTTGATGGGTTTATGTGTTTTGATTTCAATAGCAACCAACTCCAATCACAACTTGAGATCTGGGTTGCGAAATCGCGCCTCTAGCAATGGCAAGGGCATTGAGTAGACCCACTTATGCCGGTGAAGATACCAAATCTATCAATTTGGGATTCGCTTGTGGTCTCTCGAGATCTATCAATCTATCTTTCCTACTGATCTATCAGCTCATGGTCGCCGTTGCTACTCCTACAGATTGTATCCTTTCTCACTCTGGGAAATTGTCACCACCACCACCAGCACCACTAACACCAACAGCAACATCAACATATTGCAACCCAAGATCTGATTTCGAATGGCCATGGCTGCTCTGCTTCATCCCTTTCTGCTTCATCCTACCTGAAGATCTATCAATCTATCGATTCAGTTGTTCTCTGTAAATGATTTGTAAATCTGTAAGGGTGCGTTTGGACGAGTGATTTATTGATTTCATTTTTAGGTTTTTGTAATGATTATGGTAAAAAGTAAGAGAGAGATAGAGAAAAAGTGTTGAATCAATGAGAGAGAAAAATTAAAAATCAGAAAACCTGAGTGAAAATCATCCAGGTAACACAACCTAAATGATTTCTTCTTTGTCCCTTTTCATTTGTTTTAATTTGTTTGTAGTTTCTTGGTTTCAAATATAAAGGAATGGCTTGTTTTAGTTTGTGGCCGGAGGTTTGTAGTTTGGTTTTAATTTGTGGTAATGAATGGTTTGTTTTAAATTGTTTGTAGTTTGGCGTTTAATTTTTGTGGTGGTGATGGTACTGATGATGGTGGTGGTGGTGGTGGTGCTTGTTGGTGGTGGTGGTGCTTGTTGGTGGTGGATTGTGGTTGTACATAGGGAAGAAGAAGATTACTATATAATTTCTTTTTTACACTTAGCCTCACAAGTGAATTTCCTAAATTGTCCATTGATAACCTTCAACTTAACGTCCAATTGACGGGAGGGACTATGGACGAGTCAATTTTACAAACTTTGGTCGTTCATAAAATATTTTTAAGCTCAGAGACCATCCATAAAATCAGCCAAAGTACAGGGACCATTTATGAAGTTACCCCAAATATAAAATATATAAAAAAGTCATAAAAATAATATTAAATATAAGTATATTTTACTTTCATCACCCTCACGAGACACCACTCAACCATTAGGGGTGTAATAACTTGTTGCACGTGACAAGTGTAATGATAGTTTCTAGGGGTGGAAAAAAAATATCAATTGCCCTATCATTCCGATTGCCCTACCGTATCCTACCGAAAATTACCAAAAACTTTCTACCGAAAAATTGCCCTACCATTACCGTACCATACCGAAAATTTTGGTAGGGTAATGGTAATGGATTTCATTACCACGGTATTACCATTACCGTACCGAGCTAGGGATAATTTAGTAATTTTACATTTATATTACATAAAAAATTTAAAAAAATCAATTTACATATTGTATTCTTACACACTACCATTTCAAAAAATCTTAAACCATAATCTTACTATCTCTCTAATACTTCAATTAATGATTTTGTAATGTTGATATTTATATGATTGAGTAGAATGTTGGCCTCTTAGATTTGTTATTTGAGATTTTTGGTCTCTTTCGGTACATTTTTTAAAACACAATAATTAACTTTGACCTACAAGTGTGAATTAATTTAACTTGTAATTTGAAATTTAATTTTTTTTAAAACTTGGGCCAAAAATTGGTAATGTTAATGCCCTACTGTACCCTACCGAAATTTCAGTATTACCGATTTCGATAATACCGAAATTTTGGTAGGACGATGGTAATGAATTTTGCATTACCAATTTTTCGATAATGGTAACGGTAACAAAGTTTTGGTACGATTGTCCTGCCGAAACCACCCCTAATAGTTTCTACCAAATAGTAGTTATTTATTTTCAGATTTGTTTTTGCCTTAGTTTGTTTTCTCGGGGCGAGGGTGTGTTTGGATGGGTAGTTTTTTATTTGGTTTTTGAGTTTTTGTAATGATTGAAGTAAAAAGTAAAAGAGAGATAGATAGAAAACTGTGGGGCCAATGAGAGAGAAAAACTAAAAACTCAAAAAACAGGGCAAAAAATGCCCATGAAAACACACCCTTAAGTTATTTTATTTTCAGATTTGTTTTTGCCTTAGTTTGTTTTCTCGGGGCGATTAAAAGTTAAGTGTGGGGTATTTGATGGATTTCAAATAGTCTATATAAATGTGTAATTTTAATGAGTGTCTTGAACAAAATAAATTGTGATTTTATGCGTGATATAACTATTTCATGCACTTCAAGCATATAAAGACCATTGGAGTCAAACTACAAAAATTTGAGCATTTATAAGCATTTTGGAGATAAAAAGGATCAAAAGGTCAAAATCACTGAAATTCGACGACTAAATTGCAAAAATTGAAGAAAAAATGCGGATCACGATCGTGACTAAGGCTAGAAATTCCGATATCCATTGATTTCGATCCCAATATTTTTTATTTTGGAAAGAAATATTTTAGTCTGAATTCCAAAATTTCGATTTTCAATTTTTTCGGATTGAAATTGAAATCGATTTTGAAACATTCGGAAATTCTAAAATTCGATCCGAAATATTTTCGAAACTCAAATTTCATAATTACGATTTCCAATTTTAATATAAATTATAGAATAAACAATAAAATAATTAAATTCTTCACCCCTACACACTCAAAGCAAGATCTTATCACAAGACAAATATTTTATGTTGCAAGTATTTCAAACATATTACTAATGAACTAAAGATAATACATTTGTTGATTTTTAAGCACCAAAATACAGTAAGTAGTTATAGAATTAAGAAAATAATAGGATTAATGATAAAAATAATTATAGCCACTTTTTATTTCAATAAACTAAATATTTCACAATGTATGCATAACTTTTTTGTTTTTTGTTTTTTATTTTAGTTTTTATGTAGTTTAAATTTTTACAAGTATGTAAAGCTCTATGCTTAAAAATTATGAAATATACATTTGAAAAGAATATGAAATATATTTTAGTAAGTATTACTTTCTCCATTTGAAAAAAATCATAATTTTTCTTATTATATATAGTAATTATAAAAAATATTTTACCTCATTCAGATATAAAGATGTATTACAAATAAATTAAAATTTCATAAATTCTTTAAAAATAAATATTCGGGTGTTTATGAATTTTTTGATTTAGTTGTAGTAATTTAATTGTTGATTTGGGTGAAATGTATTTATCCATTAAATTGTCTTATCTACTTTTTCTCTATGTAATTGTTCTATAAATAATTTTCTAATAATATTTATTATCTCAAAAAAAATAATTTTTTTTTGAAATTTCAAAAAATATCCATAATTTCAGAAATTTGGAATTTTCGAAATTCTGAAAAAATGCATGCTTCCGAAATCGGAACGTATTATGGATTTCCGATTTTTTTTTTTTGGATGGAAATTGGAATTGATTTTTCCATTCCGAAATTTTTTAGAATTTTTTTGAAACACCCTATTTCCGAAACATCCTATTTTCGATCCGATCCGTCCGATTTACAGCCCTAATCGCGACACATTCTGTGACGCCCATTACCTGTGGCACAAAAACAGACCAAACTTCATGGAGCAGGTCACAGTCGTCACCAAGACCGTCACGAACGTGATCGCGTCGCGTTCGAGCATCGAAAAAAAATAGATTTTTAAAGAATTTTTGGCTAGAATTTTGGTTTTTTGTAAAATAAATTTAAATACTTCTTCCCTGCAGCTTTTAGGCCATCTTGCTTCTACTCTCTCATATTATTTCATCATTTTTTACTGAAGAATGAGATGGAACGAATCCTCTAAATTTAGGAGTTGGAGGTAAGTCTCAATTAATTTCGTTCAATGTACTTGTATTAATTCTTTCAATCAATCAAAGTTCCTAGTATTCTTTGAAAGTTGTAACACTTTTTTTCACCAGAATATGTAGATGTATATACATTCTAGTATTTTTAGATGATGAGATATGTGTAGGGCTGAAAATCGGAAGGATCGGATCGAAAATAGGGGGTTTCAAAAAAATTTCAAAAATTTTTGGAATGAAAAAGTCTATTCCAATTTTCATCCAAAAAAAATCGGAAATGTATAATACATTTCAATTCCGAAATCATGTTTTTTTTTTGGAATTTCGAAAATTTCAAATTTCCGAAAACTTTGAAATTTTTACGGAATTTCGGAAATTTCCAAAATTTTTGGATTTTTTTGTAATTTTTTTTCCTGAAAATCTTGAAATGTTTTTAGAATTATAGAAAATAATTAATAGAGCTATTACATTCATCATAATAATAAAAGTAAACATGCAAGAATTCAAAGTTAACTTAGTTGTTACAATTTATCATCCATATAAAAGTGAAAATGGGTACGAAAAGAATACGAAAGTTACTGAAGACTAAATTTTTTTTAGAAAACATCTATGAACAATTCAAAAAGAGTCAATGTGGTAAATTAAATATTTCTGCAGTCCATACATCATAATAACAAACAGCAGCAAATAACTTTGATATCAAACTAGTCTCTTCTCTTCAAAGTGGTAAATTAAGCATTTCTGCAGTCCATATATCTCCTTGCGTATTCAAAAACGTTGAGTCTCCCGATTCAGTTATTGTGCGACGAACAGAGTAATTAATAGTTATAACATAAAAAAAAATAGTCGATATTTGTTTTGGAGGAGCAATGATATATTTTATAAGGATTCAATATCGTCCAATAAATTCAAATTTATGAACTCTAACAACGATGATTCCAATCATAAAAATAATTAAATAAATCCTAATTCAAATTAAAGTTGCACGATATTGCTCATCAATTCGTCAGGGGTAAATTGGGAATACTAGAAATTATTAACAATGAAACCAATAAAATATTAAATAAATTAAAAATCATATAACAACAAAAATATAAACTAAATCAAAAGATTCTCATGCCCCAAAATGTGTTTTCAAATAATTTATGAAATTTATTTTTAATATAACGTTATATATGAAGAAGTTAATTTTTTTTTTATAATTACTATATGGATTAATAATATATGATTATTTTTTAAACATAGATGTAATACTTAATAAAGTATA
>JAOWAN010073239.1:0-11136 GCA_028566635.1 Lobelia cardinalis
AGGCTTGTGCTTCCGAAGTCTAGAATATAAACGGAGGTGGCGACTCTCAAACTTACACACAAAGCATGAGCGGTCACTGAAATGAGGAAACTCGCGCGTTGTACCGAAGTTCTCATTGGGACCATCGATGCGAAGAACGGGGGGGTTCTCACAGGGGGCAGCGATCTGGTTTGGGGAAGGGGGGGGGGAAATTTTTCTCTGAAAAATTTGGCTATGGCGCGGCGGAGAAGAAGTCTGACATTTTGGGTTTATATAGGGACATTTAGCGACTGACTCAGTCGCTATATAGCGACTGAGTCAATCGCTATATTCCACCTACCAAAATAGCGACTGACGTATGTTAGCGACTGACTATCAGTCGCTATACACTAAGTCAGTCGCTATCCTGTCAGTAGCTATCCTTCTGTTTTCTAGTAGTGTGTGGTAAAATGCATTTTCTATTATGATCCGTATCTTTTGGTGTAAAAAACCAAAAAATCACGTATTATGCATTTTTTTTGTATGTATTATTCAATAGTGAGATAGTAATAAAACGCATTATATATATATATATGTATTTTTCATTAGTGAGATAGTAAAATTCATTAGTCACTTTGTGTAATGTATTATTCATATTTTTTAGTTCTATTGATAATTAATCAATTTAAATAACTTGATATTCATTAACTATGTGTCTATTGTTCATTTATAGTCGTATAGGTAATTTTTGTTTGTTCACTTTTTGATGTGTTATATTCATATTATTGTTGATTATGTGTTCAGAATTATAGAGTCTCAGAGATCAAAAGATTGTGAATCTGCAAATAAAAACAAGCCAACCAGAGAAACATCAAGAAAGAAAAATAATAGTGATAGTGATGATAACTTCATGGAGCCATCAACCAAACAAAGTGCTCCAATTAAAAAAAGATGCAAAAAAGAAGAAGTAGCTACACCATTTGTAAACATAGTCACACATCAATCCTCATCAAATTGTATTGTTCATTAACTATGTATCTATTGTTCATTATATCTATGTGTATAGTTCATTTTATGTACTATATTGTTCATCATGTTCATTTACTATTTGTAAATTAGGTTCAGATCACAAGTCAGATATATCACAATATTTCAATATTTTAACATCAAACATATTTTATATATTTTCAATATCTTACTCAAATATCACCCAACATCACAAATAAATATCAAATCATTTCCATCTATTATCCCCATCCATACACTCTCACAAATCAATTCAAATTTTTCACATCATATTCTCTCTCCTCACATTCAAACCTTTCGTATCACATTCTCTCTCCTCACATCACATTCAAATCTTTCAAATTATGAGGGCAATTTAGTCTTTTAGTTCATAAATTAATATCACTCATATCATCTCATATTCAAATAGTGAACATTACAATATCATCATATATCATCATATATCGCATTTCTGATCTGACCCTTAGTCATTTCGTGTAATGTATTGTTCATAATTTTCAGTTCTATTGATCATTAGTCAATTTAAATAACTTGTTGCTCATTAATTACATGTCTATTATTCATTTTATACCAAATCCAACAATCTTATCATACGATCGAATAAGTTTCATGCACATCTGCTTCAGATTGAAATAATTTGCCCATTAAATTATCATCCGAAAAAAAAGTATGATTTCCGACTTTCCGTTATAAAATTGAACATTGCTTCAATGAAAGGAGAACAGAGCAATATAACAATTTTCTTTAACAGAAGTAATACACTTCCATCGAATAGTAAATAAATAGGTGCATTTTAAGTTCTGTAAATACAAGAATAAAAATTAAATTAAATTAAATTAAATTTACATACTAGTAATCCTATTAAACTAAATATATATACATAAATGAACATATTAAAATTAATAATGAATAAAACTGATTTATCAAATAAACACTGTATATAAAAAAAAATATTATCATAAAGTACCAATAGGAATTATTAAAATGAATATGCAGACTAAATAAGTGTACATAATATGATTGTAAAACATGAAATTATAACAATAACATATATAAAATAAGACTTTGGAATTCTAGGCATGAAATACTGAGAATTTTTTAATACTCGTATTTGTTAGAAATTCTGAAAAGATTTTGTATAAATTTTTGAAATTTTAGGCAGATTGGTTTTGAATTTTACACAAATCGAATTTGTTATACCTAAAATCATGGAAGATGAATATACCCAACAAGTAAACTGCTATTGTTAATCTCCTATAATTAAGGGAAGCAGTTTACATCCGTTTGTAATTAATCTCTTGGTTCACGCACCTAATATAAACTTTGTAACTTAATTGCTTAAGGCAGTTGGTATACGGAGCTCCCAAGAGCTCCTAGCAAGGAGCTCCTTTTTTTTACATAAAATGAATATTTAATGTTGAAAAATGAATATTGATTATAAACGTTAAATTAAATGAATAACACAATTATGTAAAATGAACAGAACATTGAACTAAATGAACACTATCATACAACAGAAAATCAAAAATAATAATAAAAACATTATAAATGAACATTCACTTAATGGGAGCTCCTTAGTAGGAGCTCCTAGGAGCTCAGTATAAATTGCCTTGCTCAAGGGTGCTTCTTGTTAGTAGGATCATGGGGTTCCATATAAATTTTAATTTGGATAAGAAAAGGAGTTTGCAATTAGGTGGTCCGCCCCTATAAAGTATTACGTACGTACCTTCTATATGTTAAGTTGTTTTAAAGGTGGAATCGCTCATTTAAGATATTCCTCCTAAATTGTTTCATATTTTAGGAGATAATGTAAATTACGGTGATTCAGAAGTCGAGAAATAGAAGAACGGATCCTGATAACCACAAGAGGCTACCAATCACTTTGATGAATAAAACCTCCACATTGTGCCTGTCAAAATTTTGATCCTTATTCCAAACTTGCTACCGACTTTGCTACTGAATTAAGTCCGTATGAACATGACCAATTCCATATTCATCCGACGAATGTGCTTACATTGGTCATTTGACTAATATCAATTACAAAATTGATATTTTTTTATTTTTTATTTATTACTTCTATTTAAAGAAGATTGATACATAATTAAAATAGCAAAAATTGCTTTGAAATTTAAAAAACAATGTAATTAATATCATTTAAATGTTTCAAAAACCATATAAAATTCTAAAAATAAAGGAGAAAAATAAACACTTAAAAGTAAAAAATGAAATAATACCATCGCTTAATGTTTAATTCCTAATTACTGTGTAAAATATTAGTACTACTATATTTAGATACTCCTTAAATTTCTTTTTAAAGGTTACTAATTTTAAATTATTTATTTATTTATGTATGATAAATATTATTTTACTGTCAATGAGTAATTAATATTTTTTTACTTGTATTTTTACTTATTTCCTTAAATTATTAATAACTAAATATTTTTTATAAAAATAATATAGTAAAATATCTTGTAATTTATTGTGGCTAGTCATTTTTATAATATTCATATTTAAATAAAAATAAATTAAAAAGAAATGAATTAACTCATGCTCTACTGCTCTTGAAACACTTTACTAGCGGGACCCGGCCATTAGGCCATCTTCAACCAAGGGCGGCGTAGGGGGTGAGATGGGGGTTGGGTACTCCAACAAAAGGAGTGGTAGTGGAGGGGCATAAGGTGGGGAGCAGCTTTCGAAAATCAGGGGAGGGGTAGGAGGCCTAGACAGGATTTAGGGTTGGATAAGTTGGGACCAATTAAATTGTACCAAGTGTCCAATTTATCTCCAATTTTGGTTTTATTTATTTTATTATATAAGATTATATTATTTATATTATTTGATTTGTATATTTATTTTATCTTATTTAATTTATTTATATATAATTAATAATAAATTTTAATTATATATGTAAAATATTTATACATATTTTATTTTTTAATTAATAATTTTTATTTTATCAATAGTTACTTAAAAAATAAAATTGTATTTATTACTTTATGCTATAATGTAATAATATAAATTTTTTTAAATTAATATTTTAATTCTGGATAAAGCTAGATATTTTTATATTTCTTATCTAAATGTCAACCGTCGGATACAATTTTTTCGATTTCCTATAATTTCAACAGTTGATCTATATTTTTAAAAAATTAATATAAATATGTCATATATTCAGTAGATGAAAAACACTCCTCATTATCTTCTTCTTATTCTTCTTAGCTCAATGGATCATAATCATTATGGTTTCAATAAAATTCCTCGAGTGAAATGCGTATAGTGTTTTTATAAGGAAATTGTGTGTGACGTATATTGTGAAATGCGTGTAATGTGTTTTTAAGTGAGACGTTTGTGGTATTTACTATTAGTTTTTTCAATTATTAATGTAATCATTTTTTTTCAATTCTCTTTAATTTGACTCAATAATTTATTCATATTTTTAATATTTTATAATAATAGATATATTAAATTTTAATATTAAATAATTGTTATTGTCTAAATAATTATAAAACACTTTAATAAGTTTAGAATAAAAAGAATGTAATAATAAAATAATGGGATTAAAAGTACTAGTACATTTGTTGAAGATAAATATATATGAGTATAGAGGTGAGCTAGTGGAGAGATAATGTAAAATAATATAAAAGCTGATGTGTCACAGAGAGAATGGGAGGAGGGATAAGGAATACCCCATCCTTTGTTAATGACTAGTGAAAGCCCGTGTCCTCGGGGCACGGCAAAATATTTAAAATTTAAAATTAATTTTTATATTTTTTCACACTATTTAAATTAAAAAGATATTTAAAATTAAATAAGAAATATTTAAAAGTGATAAAATTATTTAACATAAAAAATATGTATATAATTTTACATAATAATTAAGTCAAATAAAAAAATTACATATAAAATATAACATTTTAATATCTCTCACTCTCCCCAACACACACTTACTTTTTCCCAATTCCAACCCCACCCACACAAAAATCCCCATCACCAATTTTTCTCTTCCCAATACACACTCCCCAACACATAAACACTAATTTCAACTCCTCCCTCAAAATTTTTGCATGAATAGTACTATTCATTTGACCTGAACCTTACGCCTTAACTTACTCTTACTCGAGGTAACCAAGGTTTAACATAACATCAATCAATCCTTATCCAAAGCAAACTTGACCCAGAAGGTTAAGCAGAATATCACGTGTGACGTGACCTTTTACCATTTCTCTCTCTCTCTCTCTCTCTCTCTCTCTCTCTCTCTCTCTCACTCGCATAAAAATTTCCCACCTATTCCTCCTCACTTCTCTCTTTCCCCGCCACAATCACTTGGCAGAAATTAACAAATCAAAATACGAATAATCGAAAACGATTTCAAATTAACCGATTTACGCAACACATGCACAAGGAAGGAGCCACAGCTAGAGTTTATGCGCGCGGTTCAAAAAAACTTCTTCTATTTTACGGACGGCCATACCATCATACATTCATACTCAACAATATTATTATTAGAATTAAGTGTATCACTACTTCTCAAGTGTATCATTTAAAAATATCTCTAACACAATATTATTAACACATCAAATTTATTCCTACATAAAATTAGTTATAGCCTTCAAAAATTCTCAAAAATTAATATGGACCTAATAAATCTTAAATAGTTTAAGAGTTAATTCATTCATAAAAAAATATTCATGAACACTAAAGAAAATGAAAAAAAAAAAACAATAGCAAGAGTTAATTTTAGAAGCTCTGAAAACTTCTAATCGATCTTAAGCCAACAGCCAAATTCAACACGCACCACCTTGTTGTCATTACGCCATATTTAATTTCCCTCCGTAATCTGATCTTCCCTCGCCTCCATATTTTCATGTACGTACTCTCGGGAGAGATCAGGCGCCCGGGGGATACGATCTTTTCTATTCCTTTTTCTTGTTTGTAAGAATTATGACATTCATTCATTAAAAGATGAATTAGATGGGCCGGATCCAAATGAATTGCCGCCTCTTCTTGTGTTAAAATAAGGAATTACTATACGTACTATATGTATTTGTTTGGGGGCCGGCCGGGTTCCCACTTCCTCCTGCATTACTCTTGTATTAATTTCCATTCTCAAGAAATATCAGTACCTCAATTTTTTTTTTTAATTTATTTATTCCGTTGATTAGAAAATGGACGATGGAAATGGCCTGATGCTTATGGAATTAGAAAGACCGTGACCCACCTGAATTTCACTAACCAAGGTCCTAACTCAACTGTGGTTAAGGATAGTTGGCATTTTTGCTGATGTGTAGTGTAGGCATAATATTAATGACTAGCTTGTACCTCCAGCTAGTATTTAAAGGAATTAGGAATTAACCTGATATATATATAAGTTGTTCCCCAGAAAAGAAAAAAAAAAAAAAAACGATACAAAATACATATATATATATATATATTAGTACTAATATATAATAGAACAAATAATTTGTGATGACATATTTGATTTTGAATCAAGTTTAATTTAATTGGTATCTGTATGTTTCATTAAAATAAGTCGTGAATATTTAAATTGGAATAAAAGGTAGGGATCGAGTTGTAGCAAAGAAAGCAACAAGAGAAAGGAGAGTTGAATTGAGAGGCGAGACAGAAACAAACAGAAGTTGAGCCCCTACCTACCCAGTATATATTGCGACACGTAGGTAGGCCTATTATGGTACTCCACTTCATATAGTACTAGCTAGCTATACTATGTAGTACGGCCGACCATACACCTCGATCGCCGTACAACATCGAAACTCAAGTACATGCAAAAATTAATTTAAGAACAAGGAAGCTAGTACGTAACAAATTAATTAAAGCTAGCTGGTCTTCATCATCTCTTGGTGTTTTCATTTCGACTGGATGATATATAGATGCACGCATGGGCAATGCATGCATGGTGATGATGGTGATGATGAAGATGGATCATATATATTCATCGTCTTCTAGCAGCAGTTGCTCGCTGGGCATTGAAGTAGACGGCGGCCACGGGGAGTCCAAGGCTGTTCTCCTGAGCAAACCTCCTGGTGTTGAACTGATCCCTTGTCGACGGTGCCCCCACCGACTGCCTTGCCCGCTGCTTGTACAGCACAAACACGTATCGATGAATTCCAATCACCGGCTTTGGTGTTTCGTACCCTACTATTTCCCTTCCTGCACCACATGCACCCGGCCCACGCACATTCATATATATATAGCTAGGTACACATTATAATGATATGGATACATATGCATAAATAATGTAGCTAGCTAGGCTAGCTTTATTTTTATGGAACGGAGTTTTAATTGGTTACCAAAGGAAGCATCGGTGGTGCCTGGTATGTCCGTAACAATCCTGAAATTATTTAAATGCATAATATAAGCAGCAGAATTCGCTCGATCATGTCATACAATCATGAAATGTACATTAAGGTGATTAATTACACAATAATATAGAATTGAGATAAATATGTCATGAGGATACAAACCAGTGGAGGTGTTCCCTTAGACATGGATCACTTGGGCTTGGAGCATCAGGGTCAGTCATAATCTGTAATTATATATACATAATCAGTGTATAAATGTACTGTGCATGATCAAGGAGATATATAGATAGAGAGAGATGATGCAATAATGTAGTTATAATAAATATATATGGGTACGTAGCTAGCTAGGTGGATATGAAGATTTACGTACGAGGGTATAAGCAGCTCTCATGTCTTCACCACCGATATCGACGCGAGGTTTAGAGGTAATGAGAGCAGGCATGAGTTCATGACCATTAGAAACCTGCTTGTTGCTATTGTAAGTAACATTCATTTTCACACTTGGGTTGAAGGCATCAACCACCTCTCCTATTACTCTCCCCACTGCAAGTGGCTCAACAAGCCTTGACATATCTATATCTATCTATCTATCTATTCACTACTTATACTGTGGGAGAGATGTTTTGTTAAGTTTGGCTTTTGTTGTGCAACAAGTACTACTCAGTGTGTTTGGTGAGTTGGGTTTTCAGAATAAAAGAGAGCAGCTAGCTTTTTATAGAGTGAAGCAAGAAAGGGTAGGGGTTGGCTTTTGCTTAATCACAAGTACTACTTAATTTAAGAGTAGCTTGCTGAAGTTGATTCTTTTTTTCAGATTTTTCACTCATTCATTTCACTTGTTTAAACTTTTAAACTTAATGAAAAATAAACGTTTAAATTTCAACAAGCGAAAATTAAATAATATTCTTTGCGTTTTATTTTAAGTGTTCCAAAAATAATATTTTTTTTCATTACAGCATAACGCTATTATGTTTATTGTCATTTAAAATTAAACGGAATAGCTAGGACTTAAGTAGTCAAAGCATAAGCGAAAAATACCAAACTTTGGAACCTACAAAAAAAAAAACAAAATAGAAAAAGGTTTTACCATATAGGGAAACGTATGTCCCAACAACTTGAAAATTCCTTTTTCATAATTTAATTAGTGTTTGCTATCTTGCCTTTGGCTCATTGGTTGGATGAGAATTTAGAATACGGCTTTTTAATTTTAAAAAACAATATCTTTGCGCAAATGGGATGGTTGCTAATTCCATCGCTCGCAAGCAATTCATACACTTGCCATCTTTCCGTAAAGTACAATTGGTTGGCTTAATTTAGGTTATCAACCGATCAAAATGAAGTGCTACGGAAATATATACGATTCTACTTAAAATGAAGTGAAGTGAAAAAAAAAAATGAAAAATAACTCTTTTTTTTTTTTTTTTTTTTGTATCTGTTTGATTAGCGAAAATATTTGATTAAAAAAAATTTTGAAAAATAAAATTATATTAAATCTGCAGGATGATATTTACCGAAAAAATATTTTGTATAGGAATTTTTTTCTAGCAGTTATGAAATTTGTATGTCTCATCAAACACGCTCTTTTGCGAAAAGGTTTTGCAAGTTCCTTTTTTTGTTAGAATTTTCTAAAATAGATGGCAATGTTAAAGGAAGAAATAAGTTCATATATATCAATTAGGGTCAATATTCTATATTGAGGATTAAAAAAATGTAGAAAAACGTCGGAAAATTTCAAATCGGGTCATCTCAGAACGCTATGGCGCTTTTGGAGCGCTATAGCGAAAATCTTCTATAAGTTGGACAATTTTTGGATTTGCATAAAAAAGGCTATAGCGAAAAATAGCGCTATAGCGAAATTTAGGGCTATAGCGAAATTTAGTGCTATAACGAAAATTTTCGGCTATAGCGGTCCGACCAACGGCTACATTTTTGAAAACCAAAAGGAATGACGTTTGAGGAAATTCGGCTATAGCGAAAAAATAGTGCTATAACGAAAATTAGCGCTATAGCGGAATCAGAGTGCTATAGCGAAATTACCTGAATTTTCAAACTTCAATGGTTGTGTATTTTGGTTGCAACCATTAATGAAAAGGAGTACGTCAGGGCCTATAAAAGGAGTATTCCAACAGTGTTTTGGGACATCAGAAAATACTTGAACTCTCTCATTTCTACTCTACAACTCTCTTAAATTCTTAAGGAAGAATTCCGATATTTGCTGATCGTAGTTCTTCGGGTGCTAATCTAATCCTAGAAGTGGAATGGTAAATAGTGGGGGCGTTTATCACTTTAAGAACATTGTTTTATACACGAGGTTCACATAAATTTTTCATCTTCAAATCCCCAAGTTTCATGCCGATTGCCGCTTATATAGCATTTTTTTTTAATTCCTTTTTCGTATTTTGCTGATTTTCAAACGAAGCCGTATTGAATTCAATCAAATTAATTAAGATGGAAAATGCTCCATGGATATATGTATAGTATTAATGGAGTAAGATGCTTTTTACTTAAAATGGTATGGTTATATACTTAACTTTGATCTCTCTATACTCTTCCATTGATTCTCTCTTTAATATTTTGATCCCCGGCCATCTTTTTCTTTAAGATGATGTCCAGATAATCGGAAAGAAGCATGAGATTTTAAGTACGTCAAATCTGAACTTTAGACATGCATTAGTGACAAGCACGATATTAATTGATGGGTTAACATCACTTTTTGGTTGGAAAAATTACATTAAAATGTGACAAGTGTCTACCCGGCCAATGGACATTATATCTAAGAAGAATATTTACATGCAACTAATTAGAGGAATGGAATCAAAATAAAAGAAGCACGTACCTAGCTACAAATGACCCATCCGTCCATCATTCATCCCTTCTTGTGCGAGAATCACCCCTCAATTGAAAAGCTCTTGATTCTTAACTAGAGCCGGAAATTGAAATGAAAATTTCGTTCGATTTTGATTCGAAAATTTCCGATTTTGGAATGAAATTTTAAGTCCGAATTCTAAAATTCCAATTTTCAATTTTTTCTGAAAATTTTCGGATCGAAATTGGAATCAGTTTTGAAACGTTCGAAAATTTCGAAATCCGATCCGAAATATTTTTGAAACTTAAATTTAATAATTTTGATTTTCGATTTTAATATAAATTATAGAATAAACAATAAGAGAATCAAATTCTTCACCCCTACACACTCAAAGTAAGATCTTATCACTAGACAAGTATATTATGTTGCAATTAATTCAAACATATTATTAATAGACTAAAGATAATAGACAACATATTTGTTAATTTTTAAGCAACAAAATATAGTAAGTAGTTATAAAATTAAGAAAATAATAGAATTAATGATAAAAATATTTATAGCCACTTTTTATTTCAATAAACTAGACATTTCACAACATATGCATACCTTTTTAGTATTTTTCTTCTCTATTTTTATTTTTTATGTGGTTTAAATTTTTACAAGTATGTAAAGCTATATACTTAAAATTTATAAAATACACATTTGAAAAGAATATGAAATATACTTTACTAAGTATTACTTTCTCTATTTGAAAAAAAATTATAATTTTTCTTAATATATATACTAATTGTAAAAAATATTTTGCCTCCTTCAGATATAAAGATGTATTACGAATAAATTCAAAATTCATAAATTCTTTGAAAACAAATATTCGGGTGTTTATGAATTTTTTTGATTTAGTTGTAGTAATTTAATTGTTGAATTGGATGAAATATATTTATCCATTAATTTATCTTATCTACTTTTTCTCTATGTAATTGTTCTATAAATAATTTTCTAAAAATATTTATGATCTCAAAAAAATTCAAA